>JAAKBD010000415.1:0-18202 GCA_012656105.1 Phytophthora syringae
CACGTTGTGAATCACGGACGGCGCCAGGTTCAGGTCAGCATCGAACATTTGATCCAGCAGACAAATGTTCAAATTTGCCTCCAAGTTGCGTGAGCACATGATGTGCGACGTCGACAGAAACTGCAGCGAGGTCGGCAGCAAATTCTTGCTCTGAAACAGCGAATGGTTCATAAAGGCGATCAAATAATTATCACGCCGCATGATGCGTCTCGCGAAGTCGTGGGGCGACGACAGCAGCGCCGGGTCAATCTGCAGCTTGTAGGACGACAACTGCCTCATATTCACGGGAGTATTCGCGCCGTTCACCAAATCCAACACTCTGGTCACCACTTGATCCCACGCAATCGTCTGCACCTGTCGTTCGTCAATGTAAAGTTTCTCCTTGTGAAAACCTCCATCTCCCTCGTGTCTCTGAGCGTGCTCACCAATTGGAACGCTCTCGAGACCCAATATACCAAGAACATGGCGAAATAAAAGGCGCCAATCAGCCCCAAAAGTCCGTTATTGTCCACTTTGCACGTCATGTAGTGCTCCATCTCCTGAGCACAGCCTCCCGTCTCCGGATGGCGGTGACACTCCAGCAGAGGCCCCCACTGCACACACCCCAGTAAGAAACTGGACAGCATCACACTAAACAGTCCCGTAAAGAGACTCACGAGCTCCACCACCACAATGCTCCAGAACCCTTTATGGTAGTAGTAATTGTACAACGTGATGAGGAAGGCGTCCAGATTGGCCACATTGCCAAAGCGGTCGGGCACGGGAGACACCCTGACGTTGGTAGACGGTCCGTCCTGTCCATGGCCACGTCTTTGAGCCCCTGGAAGAGCCGCTTTAGCCGTGTCCAGCACCTCACGGAATAGCGTCGAAATGGCGGGCAGATGAACGTTGACACGAAGTGACGGCAGCGCCACGGGGTTGTGGGACGAGCCACCGACGTGACCGCCTAGCGCGGAGTCCGAACTAGCTGTGGAGCCGAACGGGGGCGCGCGGGGGTCGTCTTTGAGCTCGTTCCAGAGCAATTCGTCTTCTTCTTCCGCTCCGACGAGGTGGTCGTTGGCAGCGAGTAGCGACTCGTCCATGGCGAGAGACGGGGCGAATCAGGTATCAGTTGAAAGAGGAGATGGCGGTGAGAATGGTGCACGGGTGGAGAAAGCCACGGAGACGCTGGGGGCTGCGGCAGGAAGAGAACAAGGGGACGGATACCACGCGACTTGAAGAATTCTTCTTCAGATTTTGGTCGGAGAAAGTGATAGTAAACGTATTTACGAGGGAGAAAAGTGGTGTGGTGTACACACATGGAACTCGAGTAACATACCTTGGACTGGTAGACAGTTTAATTGGTTTTATCGCTCAAATCAATTTTTTCAACCAGGCGAACTGGAACGTGTAGTCAAAACCTGTGGATGAGATACACTTTCAGTGACATCTACCGGTAGTGATGGTGAAGCAGTTGAAAAACACTATGTAGCTCACCACAATGCTGAAGTGACGACTGCACATTGTAGAAGACCCAAAAGACCAGTCGGTTTTGCACTCGACTGAATTGGCTTTCGAGGACAAATGCTAGCTGTCGAAAGACAGAAAAACGCATTTTGTGCCATAGTACCATGTCCAGAACGAACAGTGACACTAGCTGCAGCCCCGAATATAGCACCAAGTTGAAAAGGGTCCTGTGTAGCTGACCGTGGTCCATGCTCACCATTTGCTCGTAGTAGACACGGTTAGGGAGATGGTGAACAAGTACGCCGCTGTACATTAACACGGCCAACATTAGTGAGTTCGACTCTCGCACTTGCCATTTGACAACTCACCAAATGTAAGCGGGACGACGACTTCTACATAATTTAGCAAGACCACGAACTCGGTGATGTACAGTACCCTGCGAAGCTCTTTCACATACAGGGCCTCTTTGCTACCATTGAGCGCTTGGAACAAAGTCCTTTGGTGAGGCCCAGAGCGTTGATCGCCAACTTAGAAAAGGGAAAACAGTGGTTGCTGCCCAAACAGCTTCTTTTCAGTCGGCGTCCCAATGGCTTGACAGCGGACGACATCCTCAAAATGGATGTAGGAACTGGGGATAGCTTCTGCGATGAAGCGATGTGAGAACTGGTGTGTCGATTGAAAATATCCTGCGCAATATCAATTTCAGTTCTTGCGCGCTGGTCTTGATCGAACGTCGGTACTTTAGTGCACATCTGTCTTAGTTTCTTTAGCCGTCGTAGTACAACTCCAATGTCAAACAATGACGCACCCATCTGCAATGCGTCCGCAGCCATCAGAACGCAAGTTGTTTCAAGTGATGGTCTGTTTTGCATACGAAAAGCCACGAACAGCGCACTGAAGACTTCTACGTTCAAGATGACAATTCCGGGATCTCGTCATTCAAATGTACCACCGTCTGGGCCATGATATTGCGCAAAACAAGTTTCATCACTGGTAGGACGAGCGCAAACGCGGTTTTCCACGTCGTCGGTATCGTAGTAAATATGTAAAAGTACGCTGGGTATACAACCACAAGAAATTCCTGGCACGCCATTACTTTGAGCGAGTTGACAACGCAGGGCCATATAGTTTCATCCGTTCGGGCCCGCTTTATCCACGAAATGAGAGGTAAAATGATCAGCAGCAACCACCCTGGCGATATCATAATTTGGCCGAAAGGTAATGGAAATCCAACAGCGAGTGTCAATGCGTACAACACGCATACCGTCATCACAGCGATAAGAGAACTAATACCCACAATCTGAATGGTTGATAGCGGCATCGAAGCCACAATGAGCTTGAGCTGGGTATACGTCATGACGGTGACGATCCAAAACGAGACAACTGCTCTCACGAAGAAGAGCTGGTTACCATGAATTCCTTCGCTGATCGGACGTAAAGGGATCAGATCGATGATGGTGACCAGCATAAGACTCGGCAGTGGTGTGATGAGTGGAATAATAAAAATACGTAGCCAGCTCTGCTCATTACTGTATGAGAATAGTGCCTGCACACGTTCGATGGAGTACGTGCCTTGGAGTTCAACCTGTGCTGCCGCCCATAGAACAGCAAGCTTTTTGGTGAGGAATGCAGCCATTGCGTTGGTAAGTGTCTGCTATTGAGCTCAAAAAGAAGTGGACGTTTCGAGAGAAGACCTCTGTGTTAATTCTTGTGTGCTCAAAACGAAGTGGAATTATCCTGAGGGTTATCGCGGTGTCCTGAAAATATTCACAAGGCCGGTGTGAAAAATGTGTTGCTATTATATTCACGCACACCGGGTAAAGTGTTCCGGTTGGAAGCACATCACAAAACTGCTTGTTATGCCTATTACAGTCTTTATCTCCCGAAAACACTCCCTACGTTGGTATCATCGAGTTAGCTCCGACTTGCTCATTTATAATTCGACGTCTCTAGCAGCAAGTCATGCCCTACGAAGATTCAGCATCTAGCTGGCTACCGGGGCGAAAAGTACAAAACAGTTTATCCCAGAGCGAAAACCGCTTGGCGAAGTTCCAGCGTGGGTGCGTGTGGTGCAAGTCGTGGTCGTGCACGCGCAGACAAATGCTGGCGATGTTGTTCAGCAGTGGCATCTGTGGGAACGAAAAGCCCTTAATCTCCAAGCCCGAGTGGCCGGCCACCTCGACGTACGTTTTGTAGGCGAAGAGCAAGTGGAGCTGGAAATCCGAGAACGAGACACCGAAACTCCACGCCAGACAGAATGGCAACACGTTGGTGAGGCAGAGATCAACGCCATCTTGCTCGTACGTTGATAATGGACATGGGTGCAGGTGCAGATGATGGCGCTTGTGCACGTTCCTGTAGAGCCACGTGCTGTAGTGGCACATCCAGTGCATCGCGAAGTGGAAGAAGTCAAAAATGACCTCGAAAATGAGCGACTTGGGGATGAACGTAGCGTAACTCGTGAGGAAAGTCCACCAATTCACTGGGTCGTGGGCAGCTGCAGCAGTTTGTTGCGCGAACCAGTAGGAGACGCACTCTGTCGGCACTACAAGCCACAGGATGCGGTAGTAGATCGATCTGATCTGCTCGTCCGTGAGCTGCACCCGCTTCTCTCCGTTGATCTGGGACTTCTTGGTCGCAATCCACTCGAACCACTTGATCATCGCCAGGATCCGCCAGAAACTCACACCGTAGACCACCACCAGCGGATACTCCACACTCGACACAGCCACGTAGCTGCCCATTGCGACGCTGCAAATGAAGGCGTTGATGAACGCGTAGTATTTGCAACGCCGAGCGACGAACTGCAGCGCGGAGACGCAAGTGACGAACGGAGACGCTTTCATCTGCTCTGCTGCCGGACGATTGCGCAGTGGACGAAATGATAGGCGCACAATCATCGGAGATTAATCAGGTGTAGGTTCACCACGTCGGCCACGTCACGAAACTGAACTATTTGCTTTCAACAGCAAGAATACCGCGGTTCAAGCACAGCGCAAACGATAACCTGATCATAGATAAACGCACAATAGCCGTCATGACTGCGAAGATTGTTTGTTGCATCATGGTGAGCGGCGCAAGTGGAGCTTCAATATTCGATGCAGCGGGTTCAAGCTCTCGCGAATTATTGTAGCACTGCAAATACTCTACGTGTCTTGCTCCTGTTGCTACTGATGTCGCTGCCTTGCTTCTTGGTGATGAGTGCCGTGGACTTGGTGCCTATACGCCCAATTATATAGTAAGGGGATTACTGTTTTTTACTTCTCGAAAAAGAACAAGAGCTGGTAGATAGAGAAACAGATTTACTCTGCGACAGCAACATCAGTAGATTTTGATGCACACTTAGGCTTACGATGATATTGGCGATATGCAAAACTGTGGAAGATGACTACAGCACTTGACAAAACATACCAACTACTCCATTCTATATCTGATCCCGATAAGACGAGAGGATAAAGCCTTCGACCTCGTGGTGGCATAAGGTTGCGATGAAGTGAGGCAGCGTCCAAATTTCGTTCTGCTCTTCGCGAAGGTCGATGGGAATTCGGGACTACCGAAGCCGAAGAAGAACAAGCACGAGTGGATCGTATTGCCAATCGCAGCTACGTCGAACGCGCCACCATGGCAGGAAACACGACTGGAGTCAAGTGGAAAAGCGAGAAAGCATTACAGCAGTCGAAGCGAGAGGCCCCAGCCATCCTTCAACCACTCGACTACACTCCAACCCCGAAGGAAAACATCGAGCTCGTGCAAGTGGGGAAGGTACGAAGTGCAGCTTGTGTATCGAGCGTCGATACTTACAGACTCGTTTTGCAATGATACACAGAGACACAGTCAGAGTGGTAAGCACGTTAAGTCTCGTCCACACGTTCTTGAAAGCTTGCCAGCGGCTCCACTACGGTAATCCAAGTCACTTGCAGTCTAGGACATTGATCCGATACAAACGTAGCACTACTGAACAAGTTCGTTAATGAGGTCTGTAAAAAGTACAATATCGATGAAAATTGCATTACGTGTGCCCAGTGAACCACGTTGACTTGTATTGCTAACCACGATCCATCCCCGAATGTTCATTCACGCGTCTCACGCGACCTCCGCTAATCTTGGCGTCTCCGTTTGGCTGATGGTTGTTCTGTCTGTTCTGCTTCAGTAGAATTATCACCTTCATCCCCAGAACTTCCATCATCCCCGTCACGGGATGAACCGCCGTCACTAAAGGAATCATCAGAAGACAATGATTCCTTGCGTTGTGACTGAGTCTCTGCTTCCACTGTATCTTGAGTGAGAGTGTCTTTTTCTTCCAGCAGCGCAGCTTGTGGCGCCTCCGCTGGAGGCTTAGGCGCATGAACTTGGCTAGCGCGAGCATGCTGCATAGTTATTTCCGTCGCCTTCTGGTTAAACAGCTCTCGATTGTGCTTGAAAATGTCGGCCTGCATCAACAAACGATCAATTGAATACCCCATATCAGAGCAGTGGCCTTTCACGATAGAATGTCTAGGTCGTACAATTTCCGGCATCAGTCCATCGTCAGCATTAGGTTCCGCCATGAGCAGTCGAATAGTCGTCAGCAATGTGCTGATGTTGACCGAGGGCAGCCACGAGCCCTGCAATAGTGTTCGAATTCACAATACTTTCATCAACATCACCCTTCAGTAGAGAATTGTTCCACGACTGTTTGGACCCACCTTGGGCTGCATCTTGAGCGTGTCGAGGCAGATGCGACCTCCTTCATCAATATTTGGGTGGTAAATGGGCGTAATGAAGCGCACCTTGGGTGGCTCAAAAGGGTACCTGGATCATAGTTCATCCAATCTCAGTTTCAATTTCTTCACTTTTGTGTCACTGCACCAACCGTTCCGGGATCTCGATCTCCAGCTGAAACACGCCCTTCTCGTACGGAGACCGTCCGGACCCAGGATTTCTAAACAAGACCCACCTCGTTAAAAATTATCATATTCTTTAAAAAAACATAATAGTATTATGAAAAAACAACGTACGAGCTTCGAGTTGGTCGATTTTGTCGTCTTTAGGCCACGCGCTGACGCCTGCAGAGCGCAATTTGGCCATACAAACGTGAAAATTAGTTCATTCGATGCAGCATGTTCTACTGCGTCTGGTCATGCGCTAGCAGTAGCGCACCGAACGGCGGGTCGCTCTCCAGCATCGCAATCTCCTTGCGCATTCGTCCTCGCATGGCTGCCATTTTCTGCCCCGTTTCTTGAAAAATAAAATGATTTGATTGGATACGATTCCAATTTCTATTTTCAGAAACAAATTCACAGTTGCGATCTTCCAGCAAATGGACGACTTGGAGCAGCTCCAGCTCCTGGGCCGCGGAGGCTTCGCCAGGTACGCGCTCTGAAGGAGCAAACTATCTCACCTACTGTGATTTTTGCTATGTAACCGTAAATAACCAATTGACAACCTGTTTTTGTACGAAAACATCTTGAACTGATGCCATTTTTTCGCTAGTGTATATCTCGTTCGGCGGCCAAATTCGCCTGATTTCTATGGTTACGAGACGGCCGAGACGTGTTTTCTCCCAGAATTTTGTGGTTAACGATCGGGTCGTGGTTGTGTCGCAGCATTGAAGAGAATTCCGAGAGCCAAAGTCGCCTCAGAGCAGCAGAAACTTCGTCTGGAAGCCGAGAAATTTATTCTGCAGAATGTCGCGAGTCCGTTCTTGTGTCGAGGCTTTGAAACCTTCGAGACGGCGGAGGATGTCGCGTTACTGCAGGAATTCATTGAGGGGCGAGCGCTGTACGAGTGTGTGTGGAAGTATCGAGACTCGGGCAAGTTCCCGGAAAAGGTCGCCAGGTTTTCGCTGCGCAACTTGTGCTGGCAGTCAGAGATCTGCATGCTGCAGGGTTTGTCCATCGCGATCTCAAGAGCGGAAATGTGCTGGTGGGACGGAATGGGTTTGTGAAGGTGATCGACTTCGGACTGGCCAAAAAGGTGGGGGACTCGGCGGATCGTACGCAGTCCATGTGCGGAACGCACTATATTATGGCGCCGGAGATGTTCCATCGAGAACCGTCCGGACATGCTGTTGATTGGTGGTAAGATGTGTTGCACTCGTTGTGTATATCATGTACTGCGCTGACGGCAATGAATTGTTTTCCGTGCAGGAGCCTTGGCGTTGTGATTTATGAAATGGTAACTGGTCAACCGCCTTGGGAGTACCAATGTCCATCGGATAGCACAATGGCTGAATACTTCGCGCGGATAGAGCGCATTGCTAGCGTCCCTTTCCAGGCGGAGTATGGGAGAACCCAGCAACCGCCAGAGATGAGCGATGATTTGCTGTCGCTGATAAGGTAAGATGTAGGTCTGCTGTTAAACACTGTGAGCTTTAACCAAAACGGATGCCTAAACAATTAGTGGTTTGCTGAGAATCAATCCCCACGAACGGCTTGGAAGGGATGGAGCAACTGAGGTGAGGATCGTTAGGTGCTTGTGTTTCAAGCACCATCTAAGTACTCATGACATTTCCTGTTTGATCGCTGCAAGGTAATGCAACATGCCTGGTTTCATGATGTAGATTGGGAAATACTCAGCGTGAAGGAATCTTCAATCACTGTGCCTTATGATCCTATCGCTGACTACAATGCAGCACGAGCTCAGAATCCCCCACCAAGAAATGAAAGCTTGTCCAGTGCAGAAAGTATCGACCCAGAAGAAAATGCTAAGTACTTTGCTGACTTTTAAAAAGAAATGACCAGCCCGCTTGAGTCAAATGCCGTAAATGACCACTTCGAATCTACGCTAGTTGCGTGACGAACGCTCGCTGAGACTCGCGTTCTTGTGAGGCCTTCGTGTTTGTCGCCTTTCTAGCATCATTCGCAGCATTGATGTACTCATCAATGAATTGGGCAATGCAGGGGTGGAATTCGTAGCGGCCCCCAAAGAAATCAACATAGTTGGTGCCATCAAACAAATATCCGTCAGGTAACGGGTCCATCGCCTAAACAAATCATAGAGAGGGAGGAACAAAAACCACCAAGCGTTGTCAGTGAAAAAAAAACAATCGTGCCCAAAACATAAACTGGTACGTACATGCTGCCGCTGAATATCGCGTTTTTCCTCGAGACTGATAGTAGCCTTGGACCGAACTTGGCTGGGCGAGGCTTCAGCATGAGCGTAACAATTGAGAAGAAGTTCTCGAAGTTTTTCTGCGTTAAGGCCTTGACCAGTAAACTTCATCTCCATCGTTTCAAGGCTGTCGGATTTACCAGTTTGATGCTCTGACGCGGGCCACAAGCGAGATAAAGTACCTGTCGACCGGTACTCATACACACACCCAGGTTCATCCGTGAAGCAAACTTGTCCTTCAATACACCAGCATGATTGAGATTGTCCGTTGGAGAAAACACCCTCAGCACAGGGGTAGCAACTGAAGAGCCTGACTGCTGTGCTTCTTGACGGACTTTCTCCACGGCAAGTGTTTGAGCGATTCGAATTCCTTTTGTAGCTTTGCTCTCCACGGGATAAACCCGGTCCGTTGATTTTGTGAGTGCAGCAAAAGGTGTCAGCGTCCTGATGATTAGATACGAGAACTTGGACCGGTCCATATTGGGGGCGATTTCGAAGCGAAAGCTCACAGGTGCATGGACAGATTCCATCTCTGCAACGTATCGAGTGTAAGTTGGAGCTGCAGTGTTGGCTGCAGCCATATCCCAATCACGACAGTGAGAGTTGGCGGTACTGCTTGTAATAGGCACTTTCGAAGCGATCAACTGCAAGCAATGGAGTGAGAGGTCCTTCAAAAACGTCGTGTGAAAGGACCATCACATCCGCAAACGGGTTCACTTGGTCCATGTGAAATCTCAAGCGCTGAAGAATAGCAGGAGTGACATCATTGCTATTTGTCAACACGGAGTGCGTCACAAACCCAGCAGTCATTTGATCAAACACCTTTGGGAACGGTACTTGTGCACCCAGTGGGTCCGGTAAGTAAACGTTCGTCGCGCTGAGGCAGTTGATGATTGCTCCAATTTTATTTGGAAGCGGAGCGTCATGAGCGGCACCTCGAATAGCGCAGGCTACCATAATTGGGTCGACATATCCTACAACACTCAGCATGATGCGAGGAGGAAGCTGCAGCGTTTTGGCAGTATCTTTAATCTGGCCAAACACTTTAGTCAGCCTTTCGTAAATCGTGAAATACCCAGCCTCCTCCAGTTTGAACTGCTTCGTCTCATCTAAATCGCGAAGATCGACATTGACTACACTCCACTTGAAATTGGCTGAAGATATTGTGCAGACTGCATTGGCCATTGCCTGGGCTCCACTTCCTGGAATTCCGATCATGACGGTAACAGGAACATATAATCTGTCGATATTTGGCTGTGGGAGTGCGGTCGCTGCGCTGGGGTCTTTGGGATAAAGTCTTTCGGGAAGAAGTCATCAATAGCACGGGCATCCTGTCCGACAAAGGTTTGTTTGTGCACAAGAAACTCACATGCCAGCTTTACGTGAGTTGGTACGTCAAAGTCAGCAGCTTCGTGGTCTCGAAGAGTATCGCCCTCAAACTTTCGCTAAGATCGCTGGTCCGAAAAATAGGGACGTTTAGTGAAGCTGCAGTGACCTTCCATTCCTCCAGCGCACGAAATACTTCGTCTTGAAAACGTGTTCCCGAGAGCAAAGGGATAAAGAGAGCAGGACAATCAAAAGAAAAGGGTAGCACTTCTGACACCTGCAAAAGCAAGAAGTGTTAGCGACATATTCTACCACAATCAGATTTGGGTAAACACCTACCGGATTCGTGTGAGTGTTGCTGTCTTCTTTTAGGTCCAGTTTCAGCAATACAAGTTCTTCGTATGAGGATGGAAGAATCGTCAAGCTCTTAACGTGTCGCTCGATGGACACGATGATCGGGTTGACATGAGGACTCGTGAACACCATACCGCCAGTGAAAATGCGCCATGTGCCATGGACAATAGGCAGAAGGTCACTGTCAAGAAGAATCATCGCCTTGGAAGACATGTCCGCTTGAGGCACACGTCTTTCTGTACTGGCCTCCATGTCTGCATCGAGTGGTGTCACAGCTTTACCGAGACAAACGGAGCGACTTTGCATGATGAACTCAGACTGTAGTGTACGCATCAGTAAGTCGACGGACTCTGCTTCTTTCCCGGCTTGAATCCATGAACGAAAGTATGCAAACGGCCTCGTGATGGCGAGAATTCGCTTAGTTGAGGAGTCAGGAACACTGCGACTGCCACGGAACAGAAACGAATCTCCGACAACAAGTGAGCCTAAGGAGGTTGCTGGATTGGTTTCGCTTGGGATATTTTCCAGCTTCGCTGAGCAATACAGAAGACACCAGTCTGTAAACATAGGAACGATTATAAAGTCAACCATCATAACATAAGTGAAAGAACATGTGATACGTGCGTACCTTCTGTAAGGGAGTCAACTGGCTGCCCTCTAGCGTCCATAATCTCCACTGTCAGTTGCAGTTGGTCATTAATGAACTTAGTTGGAACCTTGCTGGATCCCAGCAACTGAGATCGCGTCTTGTCCATCGCGACTATTGCGTGAATGGCTTCAGCACACGCTGATTCGATACAGCGATCAAGCGAAGTTGCCTTTGATCCATGCACTCCCGAATCAACTCAGCAGCACCAGCTTTAAATCCTTCGAGAAGCAGTGCGTATAACTCAATCATTATTTGGGTGTCTGAAGCCGCTTTCGTAATTGCTGCGTCTGGTTTCACAGACGATGGCACCAGAGCATCTTCGTCCACTACTCGTTGGCAGATTTTACCCGACGAAAGGAAGTACGTACGGGCAAAACGCACCCCCGTAAACGGGTCTTCCGCTTGCACGACCATATGCGTCGCAGAAACTCCCTCCTTAACACCCGAATTCGCTAGCAACGCCGATGACGTCGATTTCTCCGTCAACGAGCTCGTTCGCACTCCGAACAGTACCCGACTCCCTCTATCCGAAGCCACTTTCAGTCCTCTAGCGCTGTACTGCATGGTCCCGAACTCGTAAAAGCTCAACAGATCTTCTCCCAAATCGCTCTCGGACTTGGCGTTGCGAACTTGTGGAGACTCAGCATGATCCAGTTTCAGTAAGAATTCATTGAAATGGTGCGCTAAGAACCGTTGGCTCTCTTGCACAAGTCGCTTTGCACTGAATGCGTCGAACTGAGCCATGACGTCCATCAACTCCCGAGAAACGTTCACCACTGGATGGTTCATGGTGAAAAAGCCTTTGGCTGTAGACTCGCCTTCCAGCCCGTAGGATTGGACAAGGGGCCACTTCTCCGGGAGCATCGTATCTTGCAAGTTAGCATTGTCCTGATCCAAGCCAAAAGGTACCCCCACACTTGACACCGGCCATCATTTTCTTGAACGCACTGATCTTCCGTTCTTCTTGCTCGTCCAGCTCCATCCCGTCATGAATAACATACTCCGTCACGTGACGCCATTTCGAAATGACGGGGAGGATTTTCACGGCTGCTTCGCTCTCCGATGAATAACACACCGACATTCTTTGTGGACCGACGAGCAGAATGACGTCTTCGAGCCATTCATGCTCGTGGGAAATAACCTGTTCACCGAGAAGTTCCTGGCCCGAACTGCCGAGAAAAAGGTACTTGAGAGCAGCTTGCGACGCCTGTGAATGGAAACTGTCCACTCCGCCAATGATTAAAATCGCATCGAGTTTCGGGTTGGATGAAGTGCAAAGTGTCTGGACTCGCTCAAGACGATCCACACTGTCGCTACCTTTGAACTCGACCTGTTTCCAGCTCATTTTCTTCTAAAGCAGCGAAATCGGAACTGAGCTCCTCGCAACGCTTGACAAAGATCCACCTTGAAGAGCCACTCGTCACACGTCACATGCTCGAAACGGATGGCTAACTCAAGCGTAATATTAGCATGGAATTGGCCCGGGGTTTTCTTGTCCGTGCTTGTCATTCTGACACACGACAACTTTCGGCTCACTGGTTTTGTTGATAGTTTCTAACATGCCCTACGTAGATGGTTTGCATCGAAAAGCAAGTGCCCTTTCACTGGCTTTGACCGACTTGGCTGAGAAGGACAATGATGTTGGAATTCTGGAAAGGGAAGACGACTTTTTCCCGTTTTTATCGGCCCCAAGCTGCGCATCGACAATCAACGACGACCTGGAAACGGGCTCCACCGTGTTACCAGAAATTACCGACAGGCTGAGGAAAGTGCGAGGTTTGGGCTACATCGTGATTGCAGCATTCAGCTACAGTATCGTAGCTGTGTGTGTAAAAGTTACGAACAAACACTCGAGTTCAAATGCGGCGGTATTCTGGCGGATGACTATCGCGTGGGTTGCCAGCTGTGTACGTACATGTTTGATACTCTTTCACAGTGTTGCTAGTGTCGTCGCTAATGATCACCAGTTATTGTGAAGTTTTGGCTGGGATACAAGAAGCGAGGCCTAGTTGTGGAGAGGAAGTACTGGGGCATTATTTTGTTCCGCAGTTTCATCGGTACAATCAGTGTGAGCTTAAAGATTTACGCCATGTGCAATATGGTACTGACGGACGCTGTGGCAATCATCTTTACCTCCCCATCTTTACCAGCTTGCTGGTAAGGTATCGTGTATTGTACCTGCACACAATTTTGTTTTAAAAATACTGACACAGCATGCAAGTGTAGGCAGCTGCCGTTCTACAAGAACCTGTCAGTTGGGTCGATGTTGTCGCTACCTTCACCTCCTTTGTTGGGCTCATATTCGTGACAAGACCGAAGTTTATTTTCCCACAAGACGAAGCCAGTGGTGACAAAGCGGACCCCCTCGCCATTCTCAGTGCGTTGGGGGCTTCCATAGCGCTCGCTATCGTGTACGTACTATTACGGAGAATGCGCGGAGTGGATTATTTAGTATCCATTCATTATTTTCTTACGTTTGGATCATGCTACGCGGTTCTTTCGCTGAGGATTTTCAACGAGGTTTGTTTACTCGTAGATATTTTCTTACCTGCTTTCAGACGGTGGCCAACTAGATGTATGTTTCCTTGCCCAGAGCTTATATCTTCCGCTGGAGCCCAAATTCTGGTTCGCTATAGTTGGGAGTGGGTTCTTTGCGTACATCGGCCAAGTCTTCCTTTCCATGGGCCTCAATCGAGAAAACGCTGGCATTGCATCCGTTATGCGATACTTTGACGTAGTATTCGTGCTACTTTGGGATGTTACGGTGCTTGACGAGCACGTGGCGTTGTTCAGTATCCTTGGAGCAATTATTATTTTAGCTGGAGCCACTGTGATCGTAGTACACAAAGCTCGATCAAACTAGCGCCATTGACGATGCTAGCAAAAACAAACTCGAGTTATAGCTTCAAGATCCTCATATCATGGGCCTAATAATTCCATTTCCATTCTAAAGCCAATTGAGATGTACCTCAAATCTACTAGTGCGACATAATGCATTGCTCGATTTTTGCCGATCCCCGATAATATGTAGTTGCTCGACGATTTTTTGCTACACTATAGTACTTCGTAGTTACTGAAAATTGAAACGGACACAACTAACACCGAAGCAAAAATGTTCATCTCATCTGTTTGATTGGAAGTACAGACTGAAAATAGGACGTACTAGGATCGATATCGTTTGATGATGCAACGAGGCTAGCTGGAGCTATTCTTGCTGCTTTCATTTTCTCCATTGCCTGGTGAAAGTCATTTGCAGATTGAACAGCATCGTCCGAAGTCAGATGGTTACTACCAAGAGCAGATCTGGCGTAGTCCAGCCACTTCCACCTGATGCCCTTCGCACCATCCCCGATTCGAAAGCAAAACTTCCAGAGGAAGTCGAAAACGACGATCAACCTCTGTTGAATTCTTGTGGCTCTGATGACGCGGACTCTTCCATTCCGATGAAAAGTGCTGACACTGCCACGTGGAGTATGAAACGAGCTAGAGGACTCGGATTCATTGTTTTTGCCGGAGCAAACTTCAGCATCGCCTCGATTTGCATCAAGTATGCAAGTCATCGAGTGACATCGCACGAAACAGTTTTCTGGCGGATGACCGTTGCACTCATCCTAAACTTTGTTAGTCGCTTATTCAACCTTTGTACCGATGGATTCACCAGCTGACGCATTGTGTCTTTGCAATGAAACAGATGTGGATTCGCTACAAGAAGCAGGATATCTTCGTCGAGCCAAAGTATCGTGGACTTCTGCTCTTTCGCTGCATTGTGGGGACAATCAGTGTGAACATTCAGTTTTACGCCATGTCGAAGATGGTCTTGACGGACGCCGTCGTAATAATTCTCACTTCACCAATCTTCACCTTCTTCCTGGTAAGCAATGCCTTCTTTTCATCAAGTATGTTCTTGTCATCACTAACCGTTTAATGTTCTAGGGTGCTGTCGTTCTAGGAGAACAGATCAATCGAGTTGATGTGCTCGCCGGAATTACGTCATTTCTTGGCGTAATGTTCGTGACGAGGCCTGCATTCCTGTTCCCAACTGATACGGCCACTCATCAAGCCCCAGCGCTAGCCATTTACTGTGCAATTGGTGGTTCACTCCTCTCGGCGGTCATCTATATCCTCTACGGCGACTGACGAAAGTGCACCACCTGGTCGCCATTCACTACTTTTTCGTGTTTGGGTCGTCCACATCGATCATGACATTGTTGATCACGGGCGTGGTAAGTTACTTTGATGCAAACTTGATATTCTAACAATGGCTAACCTGTGTTAATTGTGTGTTGTCATCTACAGTCCCTCACAATTCCGGTTGAAGTGACGTTCCTCTTTGCCATTTTCGGTAGTGGCTTCTTCTCCTTTATTGGACAGGTCTTTATGACCAAGGGATTCCAACAAGAAAAGCAGGAATCGCCTCTGTCATGCGCTACTTCGACGTGGTATTCGTCGCGGCCATGGATATTTTCATATTGGGTGAGAGCGTGAACGTCCTCAGCCTTGTTGGTGCTGCCATCATCATGGTCGGAGTTTCAATGATCATCCTACGCCGAGCTCGTGAAAAGGAGTAAGGATACTATCTCAAAGTACAGGCGGGAGAACTCCATTAATCTCCTGCAGGTCTTACTCTGGCTTAGATGCTTTGGGTAAAATAAAACCTAACATTTTTCTTTGCTACTAACAAATCCATCCATGAACTAGGGCTATGCGAAGGCTGAGATAGGCAATATACAGATTCTGTATATGGTAGCATCTGATGCTTAACTCACTCAATTATATCGAAATCAACTCTTCTATACGTTCAACTTAGCTCAGGGCGCATCTCCTGTGTCTGCTTCGCAGCCGCAGCATATGCGCCGTATGCTATGTTGCTACTGTACAAGGTCACTGCGGGGCATCGTATACTGGTACTAAAGGTTGATAGCGGGTCGGTATACCCGACAAAATGGACCCTTTGTTGGGCTGCGCAGCGATGGATTGCTTCCTATCTCAGCAAAAGTAAATGCTACAGCCGAGCTGTCGTTTGCTTGCTTCCAATTAAACTACATGTCGCCCATCAAGCTTAAAGCGTATCGTATTGCCACAAGTACCGATAAGCCCCACCCGTACCCTTGCACCGACCTTTCTTGAACTCGCGCTTGTTTTTCCTCCCAACGAATACGAGCTTGCTCTCGTTGGTTTTTCAAGCGCTGCTTGCGCACTTCCGGGCTTTCAGCGGCACGACTACCACGTCGCCGAACGTTCCGCTCTGTCGATGCACCATCCTGCATTGCAGAAAACAAAGAATACAGTAAGCAATGTCTTGTATTCGTTGCTGTCCGTCAGGGTCGTTTCGCTGCGTTCGTCAGTCGTGACTGCCGTACACTCCGCTCCGGGCTGTTCCTGATCAGGGACGGGTGGCCGGTGGTCTCTAGCGTCGTGCGCGGAACTAAATGCAACCTACTAAATACAAACACGTGTGCGCCCGACACTAGTTCTTCCGTGCGTCGTGCAGGTAGCTGTTCTCGCTCGGTGATCTTCTCGGGGCCGTTGAGTGGGGTGCCGTGGGCTCTTAGTACCCTTTTGAGGCTGCTTACCCACTCAATGCGGGCTGCTGATACCGTCTCGCTCTCACACCGGGAGTCCTTCACGCCTGCTGTCTGCTAGCTACTCGAGTTCGGGTCGGCTGCTGTTGTGCTCGCGCGATGTCGTCCGCACAGATCGTGGGCGACGTAACGTAACACGAAGTCTTGCGCTCTTGGCTGCTATTTTGGTTCTGTTGCTACTTGTTTGCTTCCTACACATGTACTGGGCTGCTCGCGCCTCTTGGTCCGTCCCGCTATCTGGCAACCGCGTCGGTTTGCCAGAAGATCGCCATAGTGGGGGCCTGTTCGCCAATCTTGGTCTGTCGGATCTTCCGTTGGTTGCTCTTCGGGGTGCACACATCTCCCCAACTCTTGGTCTCCGTTGTTGCCGTTATCTCCGTCGTCGTCCAGCCGCTGATGTCCGCATATGCTCCGCCGTGGTCCTGCTGTCGCTGTTCGTCGTAGGCTGGGGGCCTTCCAATTTCATTCGCTTAGTCTCTTCCCCCTGCCCAATCCGTCCTCGGGTTGGTTCGCTGTTCCGCTTCCTGTTTCTTTGTCTTGCCACCCTTCGTTTTCTTGTCCTTCTGCTACGCCATTCTTCACTTGTCCGCCTCCGTGGTCATCCGCGCCTACTACACCTGGTACTCCTGATCCTGTCGCTCCTCGTCTGGTTGCGGGACCTACGATTGCATCGCCGCTTGCTCAACCTGCCAGGCTTCCCGTGCCGCCAGCGTGTCCGGTGTTAGTACAATGTCGGCCTCATCATTGAGTTGGCTGCTCTCATCCGCGCCGTCCGTCGAACTTCGGGCACCTCCGCTGCGTATGCGCCCTTCGCGCCAAAGCTGTTCATAATCCCGCTGATTGATCCACATCCGTGTCGGTGGTCCTCCGTCAGGTCGATAATCCACACGGAGAATCTCGAATTCCAGCACGTAACGCCCGGTACGCGATCGGTACCTTCTCCGGCGGTGCTCCACCACGGCTTCTCCGGGCTGAATCTTAGCAAGTCTTGGTTTCCTCGACACGACGCTGTCAGTGCCTCTTCCGCGGCCCGCGAACAAGTAGATGCGAGCTTCCTCGTCGTGTGCGGCCACATCCCGTTGCGCTGATACGTCCGGCTGGTGGGGTGCGCTCCTGGGTCTTCGCCTGCTCCTGGTGCTTGGAGCTGCACGTCACCCGCGTCAGCCGTCGCTTCGTTCCTACCTCCCCGTCGACACTGTCATTCCGTGGGTTGTAACTCCACCGGTCTCGTCCGTTGCCACTTCTTGCGCGGGTCCACGACCTTCGTGGGCGAGCTGTCGTCCTGCATCAGCTTCGTCGTCTCGCTCTCGTTGGCTTCCGTCTTCGACTGCACGCTGTCCAATTGGTAGCTCTCCTCGCTCGTTGTCTACGACTTGTGCGCCGTCGAGTGCCGTGTCTGGTGCCCTCGCTCGAGTGGGACTACCTGTACGGCTCCCTTGAGCTCCGCTCTGCTCAGCTCCTGCGTACGGGGCTCGGCGGACCCGCGCACGTGTCCGTCCCGCAATAGCATCACTCGTTCCGGTGCTGCTGCAGCGCGTATCCGCTTCCGTCGTCTTGTCCGCTCACTGGGCTCATCGGCTTCGGTTTCGGCTTCTTCTTCGTCGGGAGCGACTTGTGGTGGTTGCTCGGCACGTCGTCGCTTGCCTCCGCGTCTTCTGGGTCGTTTTGCGGTTGATGGCACCGCGTTGCTGGGGGTCGATTGGCTTCTGGTGGCTCGGGTGGCGCTCCATCCGCGACCTCATCGACTTCAGCT
>JAAKBD010000417.1:0-19917 GCA_012656105.1 Phytophthora syringae
TTCGACAAAAAGATACTTTGAGGATTCAACTGTCGGTAGACATCGGTTAGCGCTCGTACACTGTGAACTCAATTTGTCACCGCGTCATTTGTGTCGTTGCAATGCGCTTCAGTTGATGAAGCATGTTGCGATATAAAGAGTATCGATATTGTTGTCCTTTGTTTCCTCTCCTTTTCTTCGTCACGGCAAATATATGCGAAGTTCTTGCACTAAATCGATAGCTGACAATCCACAGTTTGCCTTTGATTGACAAAGACGCTGTACCAGGTTCCATTGTGCGTCTGTGAATTGTTGTGGACGGTTTGGTAGCACATCTATACCCACATAAGCGAACAATCGTCTTCGCTTTGAGGTGTGGCCAGGGTTGCATCAATGATACACCAGCCAAATGAATATGAATCCGATTCATACGTCGACTCTCGTTTCAACTCCACGTTATGGCTGCCTGGTCCGGATCATCCAAAGACTCGAGCGAACTCAAACTAAGAAGTTTGTCAGCTTCGCAAAACCGTCGACCCAATCGAAATATTACTGCACTTCAGAAGTCTCCATGAACAACTCGCGTCCGATGCAGAAAGCTCAAACCGAGCGCTGCTTCATACAGTTTTTCGCCACACTTCATGGATGCGCTGAGAGTACTCCGGGTAACTGGCCGTTGGGTGCATATTCACAAACGATAAATGGGTTGTCCTGATGTAGCATGCACCAAACATCAAAGCAATGTGCGGGTGGCACAATCGTGCCAGATCTTCGGTTCTTTGGATAGAATTATTTAAAAGATTCTCAATTTTCTCTTCGTAATTTATTTTATCTAATTGTTCTAAATTGTTTAATACATTTGGACCACCTTTTAAATTAATATCTAAACAATTTGATTCTTATAATTCAACTCGTGGATTAAATTCTCAATATACATGATAATGGAATCCACCAATAGATGGTATTCCTATTGGACGTAATGCGAATGATACCAATTTCAGTATAAAGCATTTGACGACGATTAGCGATTATTCTTTCACTTACCTGAACAGTAAATTCCCGTACCTCTTATTTAATTGATTTTCTGTTGCTACACTCGCGCCTCCTATATATTGATTATAATAAATGATATAAATATATAAAATAATTATTAACGATATATTTCTATTCAATTATTTACTTAAAAAGTAATTGAATCATATTAACGTTTAAAAAAAGAGGTATTTATTTATATTATAAAATTATTATCATAATTATAATGATAATAAATTAATTTTATAAATAGAAATATCCCCATATAGTTTAAAAAAACTATCATAATCGCTAAGCCTATTGCAGATTCTGCAGCAGCTACGGTTAAAATTAATAATGAAAAAACTTGTCCTATTATATCATCAATTAAAACTGCAAAATAAATAAAATTTAAATTTATTGATAATAATAATAATTCAATAGACATTAAAATAATTATAATATTTTGTCTATTTAAGATTATACCAAATAATCCCAGACAAAATAAAAAAAGTAAAAATAAAATGATTTAATATACTCATAATTAAACTAACCAATTAAAACTTATTAAAATACTTGCAGTATATAAAAACCAACTTAATGTAAAAGGTAAAAATATTTTCCAACCTAAACGCATTAACTGATCATAACGATATCTAGGTAAAACAGCCCTAGCTACTACAAATAAAACAACAAAAAACATACTTTAATACTAAACCAAAAAGATCCCGGTAAGAAATTAATAAATTTAATACTAAAAGGAAAAGGGGCTAACCAACCACCTAAAAATAAAATAGTTGTTAAACTACTCATTAATAACATATTTGCATATTCACCTAAAAAGAATAATGCGAAACCCATAGCAGAATATTCAACATTATAACCTGAAACTAATTCAGCTTCAGCTTCAGGTAAATCAAAAGGATGTCTATTTGTTTCAGCTAAACATGCTATAAAAAAATTAAAAAGATTGGAAAAAGAGGAAACAATACCATACGGTTTTTTGAGCTAATACTATAGAAATTAAGTTTAAAGATTTAGAACAAACAATTACTGAAAGAATCGAAAATCCGATAGTTAACTCATAAGAAATCATTTGTGCAGTTGATCTTAATGCACCCAAAAATGAATATTTAGAATTACTTGACCAACCCCTATGATAATACCATAAACACCTAAAGATGAAATTGCTAGTAAATATAAAATACCTATATTTAATTCAGTAAAAACATACCAAATCCTAAAGGTATAATAGTCCAACTTAATAAACTTAAAAAAAAGCTAAAATGGGTGCAAATATAAATAAAATTACATCTGCATTACTTGGTAAAACAGTTTCTTTTACAAATAATTTAAGACCATCCGCTAAGGGTTGTAATAATCCAAAAGTACCTACAACATTAGGTCCTCTTCTTCTTTGAATAGAAGCTAATACTTTACGTTCAACTAAAGTAAAATAAGCCACAGCGATTAATAAAGGTAATACTAAAATTAAGAATTTTAAAATTGTGTATATCATATTGATTTTGATTGATTTTTGCTAATTTTATTAGAATTAATTAATATTTTTGAATATTGTTCTAATATATTTGTATAATAATTATTTTTAATTAATAAATCTAAAAATTAATATTAATTTTTAAATATTTTTATTTAAATTGAAATTATTAATACTTTTTATTTTTATTTTTAATAAATAAGGTAAAATATCTGTAATTTTAAAAAAATTAGATTTTAATTGATTTTTATTTAAAAAAATTATAAATATTTCTATAAATAATAGAATCTTTACGTTGTTCAGTATTTAAATTTAAAATTTGTTCATTTTTTGAATAAAACCTTCTAAATTAAGATACATTCCCTTTTTTCTAAAAAAGTTAAACCAGGTAAAATTAAATTAGCCTTTTGAGCGTCTTTAGTAAAATGATGACCTTGATAAATAATAAAACTAGTTTTAGATATTTTTAATTTATTTTGTAAATTTGTATTAAATAAATAATATAATTTTGAATTTTTAAAGAATTTTTGATTTTGAAAAGGTAATTTCAAAAAATTAAGTAAAGCCGTTTGAGATGAAAAAAATTAATTTTTTGATTTAAAAATGTTAAATTTTTTAATTTTGATATTAAAAAAACCATTTTTTGATTTAAAATATTTTCACCTATAATAATAAAAGGTTTCTTAGCTTTTTTAATTCTTTACAAAAAAATGTTTTCCTAAAATAATTTTAATTAAAGTAGTAAAATTTAAACCTAAATGTGTTATAGGATATGTAAAATTTTGTTTATTACCTAAATAAGCTATTTTAAAATTTCCTTTTTTAAACGATTAATTAAATGAATATTTAAGATAGAACCTTCTTTACGAATATCACTACCAATTATTAAACAAAGGTCTGATTCTTCAATAGATTTTAATGTATTAGAAAATAAAAAATTTGAAGTTAAATCAGAATTTATTTTTAAATTTTTATCTTTTAAAAATTGTTCATATTGAATATTATTAATACCAACTTTATTTAAAAATTTTTTAATAAAAAAGAGATTCTAAATCAATTAAATTACCAATAATACTTTTAATATTTGTACTATCTGTTGTTATTATTTTTTTATTAATTATGTTTAAAGCTTCTAACCATGAAATCTTATAAAAATTATTTTCACTATCTCTTAATAAAGGATATTGTAATCTTTGATATTTTAAGCTATCAAAAAATAACGTGTTTTATTTGAAATCCATTCTTTATTAATATTAAAGTTAGTTTTTGGTAAAACACGTATAATTTCATTATTAAAAAGATTAATTTGAAGATTAGAACCGATACTATCTAAAATATCAATACCTTCCTTTTTTTAACTCCCAAGAACGTGCTTTAAAAGTATAAGGTTTCGAAGTTAAAGCACCAACAGGACATAAATCCACTAAATTACCTGAAAATTCAGAATTAAAAATTTTTGGATAATAAAAATTAATTTCTGTTTTATTCCCACGACCCGTAGTACCTAAATCATCAATTCCGCAAATTTCATTAGCAAAACGAACACAACGTGTACAATGTATACATCTAGTCATAATAGTTTTAATAAAAGGACCGCAATATTTATCTTCTACACCACGTTTTTGAAAAAAATCTACTACGATCTGAACCGAAAATCATTGTTTGATCTTGTAAATCACATTCAGAAGCTTGATCACAAATAGGACAATCTAATGGGTGATTGATTAAAAGAAATTCTAAAACACTTTCTCGTGCTTTTTGTACTAAAGGTGTATCAGTAAAAATTTTCATATTAGGCAGTAAAGGCATAGCACATGAAGCTACAGGTTTAGGAGAATTTTCAATTTCTACTAAACACATTCGACAATTACCAGCTATTTGTAAATTTTCTTGAAAACAAAATTTAGGAATTTCCATTTTAAAATTATTACATGCTTGTAATACTGTTAAATTTTATTAACGTTTAATTTTATATTATTAATATATATATTAATCATTTATAGTTTAAAAACTAAATAAAATTTGAATTTATTTTCACTTAAAAGCTATATTTTTTTTTTTATTATATTACCGATTTTAAATTATGTGAATATCAGCTATTTTCACTTAAAAAAGTTTTTTAAATATAAATATATTATTATAGAAATTATCAAAGAAGGGACTTGAACCCTTAATGCTTTAAAGCTTTACATCCTAAGTGTAACGTGTTTACCAATTTCACCACTTTGATATTAAATAATACCTACTATTGGACTTGAACCAATAACCCTAGTATGGGAACAGATTTTAAATCTATCGTGTTTACCAATTTCACCAAGTAGGCTATAATTTTTAAATCTATGAAAAAAATAAGATTATAACATATTTACAATTACATCTATTTGAATTAAAATATAATTTTTTTATAATTTTAATTACCTTTTTTATCTTTTTATAATTTCGTATTATTTTTCAGATCAATTAATATATTTATTAGTAAATAATTTATTAAATCAAAATATGTTAAAATATTTTATTTTTACAAATATTACAGAAATTTTTATTACTAATATTTTTATAGCAATGTTTATAACAACATTTATAACAATTCAATTAAGTTTTTATTAATTTGGTTTTTTTATCAAAAGGGTTACATAAATTTGAAAATTTAATTTTTATTAAATTTTATTTTATTTTTTTTAATTTAATAATAATAAATTTTATTTTTACAAATATAATACCTTATATATGGAATTTTTATTAAATTTAAATTTTACAAATATTTATTTATTAACAATTTATTTTGAACCAAAAATTAATAATTATTTTGATTTTTTTTCATCTTTTATTTATATATTTATCATCTTTATATATTTTTTTATTTTATTTTTTTATTTAATAATATTTTTCTATTAAATTATTAATAAATTTAAGAAAATTTTTTATTTAAAAATAATACTTTTTAGTGCTTTAATTACACCTCCAGATATGATAAATTTTTATTAATATATATTATATTTATTTTTATATTTGAAATATTTATTTATATTTCTATTTATTTAAATAAATATAATATATATTAAATTATTTTATTTATAAAATTTAATTTATTTTTATTTAAATTAATATCTGTTTTTGTAGTAATTTTTATTTCTTTAAAAATTTTTAAATTTAATTGATAATTTTTACATACTTAATAGATGTTATTTTTAAAGAAGATCCATTTGTTAAAATAATTTTATTTTTATAGGTAAAAATTTTTTATTTTTATTCATATATTATAATTTTGGCTAGATAACATAAAGGTAATGTAAAGGACTGCAAATCCTTTAATGACGGTTCGAATCCGTCTCTAGCTTTTAAAGGATAGAGTGGGATTCGAACCCACGGTATTATTATATACTTCAGTTTTCAAGACTGACACCTTAAACCACTCGATCACCTATCCAGTTAAAAAATTAACGTCTTTTTTTTTTAAACGACAACCATTAAACGGTTTTGTAGTTTTATCTAAAAGATATTTTACTCTAAATTTCTTTTGTTTTAAATTTTAAAATATTATATCTACCTAAACCCGTACCATGTAAATAAATTTTTAATTTTTTTATTTTTTTAATTTAAGATATTTATTAATTTTATAAACAATTAATTGTACATTATAAGGTGTATTTTTTTAAATCTTGTTTTTTAAAGATTTTGTTGACCACTGTTTTAAAACATTACCTGTATGTTTTGTTAAACTAATGATTGTATTTTTCAAACTAGCAATAATGTGTAAATTCGCTAAAATTAAAGGATTTTTTTTTTAAATTTTTTTTTATTTTATATTTATTTTTAAAATTATATTTAAATTTATTTTTATTCATATAATAATGATCTTATTTTTTTTTTTTGTACCTTAAATGGACGTTTATTACGTGAAATACGTTTTTGAATAAAAATTTTTTTAATTTTTTAGATGTTTTCGCATTTGTATGGGTACGTTGTCCTCTAACAGGTAATCCTTGATTTTGTCTGATTCCACGATTACTTTTAATTTCAACTAATTCATTTAATCTTTCAGTTTTCGATTTTTTAACAACTGTTCGACTTTTAAATTTTTATTTATATAATTTATAAGTCGGTTTACATGGTTGTTTTTAAGTTTATTAAGGGTGATTTGAGGATTAATTCCTATATTTTTACAAATTTTATTAGATTGATATTCATTAATACCATATAATATAGTTAATGAATATAAAATACTCTTTGAATCTGAAATTGTTTTATTAAAAATATATAACATAATAGATTTTATCTATATACCATATAAAATGATAGAAAAAAATAAATCCCATAACACCTTCACAACGTCAAACATTTTTATTAAAAAAAAAATTTAACTAAAATTTTTAAAATTAAAGCCTTAACAAAAGGTTTTCAACGTGCAAACGGTAAAAATAATCAAGGTAAAATAACTGTTAGACATCGCGGTGGTGGCCATAAACGTCTATATCGTTTAATAAATTTTAATCGATCAAAAAATATAGAAGGTTATGTAATTAAAATATTATATGATCCAAACCGTTCAGCAAATATTGCATATATAAAAAATGATTCTCAATCCTATTTAATTTTAGCACCTGAAGGTTTAAAAATTAATCAATATATAAAAAGTTCAGCAATTGCTGAATTAAAAGTAGGTAATGCTTTACCATTACAAAATATACCTATTGGTAGTTTAATTCATAATATTAGTTTATATCCGAAATCACGTGGTAAATTAATAAGAAGTGCGGGTACTTCAGCACAATTAATTCAAAAAATTAATAATAAATTTGCTCGAATTCGTTTAAATTCAGGAGAATTAAAATTAATATTATTAACTTGTTATGCTACTTTAGGTATTGTTTCTAATATTAATCATAAAAAAATTAAATTAGGTAAAGCAGGTCGATCACGTTGGTTAAATAGACGACCACATGTACGTGGTGTAGCTAAAAATCCTGTAGATCATCCTCATGGTGGTGGGGAAGGTAAAACTAGTGGTGGACGTCCTTCAGTAACACCTCAAGGGAAAATTACTAAAGGAAAACCAACACGTAATAAAAAAAAAAAAATTAATTATTCAATAAATTATGTCTAGAAGTAAATATAAAGGTCCTTTTTTAAGGTTAATTTATTAAAAAAAACAATGGATGAAAATAACTAATAAAAATTTAATAATATTACCTGAATATATTAATCATTCTGTAAGTATTTATAATGGTAAAATTTTTATTAATTTAGAAATAAATGATAAAATGATTGGTTTTAAATTTGGTGAATTTATTAATACACGAAAAAACATATATATAAAAAAAAAAATAAATTATGGGTCAGAAAATTATACCAATTAGTTTAAGATTAAATAAAAAAAAATTGGAATTCAAAATGGATTGTTAATAATAATGAATATGCAAATTTATTACATTTTGATTTAGAAATTAAAAATATTTTAATAATATTTTTAATTATAAAAATTTAAAATTAATTGATATTAATATTATTAAAATATCTAATAATATTAATATATATATTTATATACAAAAAATACAAAAATTATTATAAATTATCTTATAATAAAATTATAAATCATTTAAATTTATATTATAAAAATAATAATATAAAATTGTTTATTAAAAATATTCAATTTTTTGAATTTATTAAATTACATAAAAATTTAAAAAAATTTTGATAAAATTAAAAAAACAATCGAATTAATAAAAATGTTAAAAAATGATTTATAATTTTAGTTATGCTTTTTATACTAAAAATATAAATATTATAACTTCTTATATTAAACAAACATTAGAAAAAAAAAACCCATAAAAAATTTATTAATAATATTGATAATATGCTTCAAGAATTTTTAAAATTTTTTCTAATTTTATTGGATATCGTTTACAATTTAAAGGTCGTTTAAATAAATCAAAACGAAAAAAAATGATTTTTCAAAAGGTAAAATACCTTTAAATACTTTATCCTATGATATTAAATATCATTTTAATGAATTTAAAACTCCTTCAGGAATTTGTAGTATTAAATTATGGGTTTTTTAAAACTAAAAGAAAATATAAGTTAAAAAACATAATTATGTTATTCCCCAAAAAAACTAAATATAAAAACAATTTAAAGGTAAACTTGTAGGTCAAACAACAAAAGGTAATAATATTATTTAAATACGCAGGAAGTAGTAGGCTTGCAACGCACCTTTTAGCACCGCGTCCGAGTTCGCCAGAAATGAGCTCCACCAGCCCGCGTCCAGCATCTTGGCGTCCATCGTTGCGCGGGGCGTTGATAACCTCGGTCGTTCCAGCCGCTGCCACCGCTGGAATGACAGCAAATTATGGTTAGCGGAAGCATACAACAACAAATGAGGCTTGCAACGCACCTTCCGCATTTTGCGGCCTGGACTGCATCCACGTCCCCTTTGTTGCTGGTCACCATGCTCCTCTTCTTCATGCGCTTGGTCTCCCGCCTCACTGGTTTGGTTCCCGCCCTCGGTTGTACTTGCTGCTGCTGTAATGACAGCTAAACATAGTTAGAGCGATAACAGGCCCAGCAAAAGGATAACACATTACCAGTCGCTGCTGCGGCGTACCTTAGAATAGCAGCCTCGCCAAGAAGGAAGTCGGTGCCTTCCTCTCCGTCGGGATCGCCGTCTCGGCGAATATACCTATACCGATCATCCAGACCGCGCGTGGGAGGCGGTTTCGAGTACCACCGCGCGCCGCAGCCACGTCCACGCATCGTTGAAGGTGACAACACCCCCAAGCCGGCTCGCCCCACCCTCATCGCTCGCAGCAGCTGACGACCGTGACGCCCATCGCCGCTTCACAGGACTTCTTCCGCCCGCTTCTTCTAGCGCCCGCGCGCGCCGGCATTCCGCCGCCAAAATGGATTGTGTGGTTTGTGGGAGATCGCCAATCATGTCGCATCAATATTAATTCACAGGGTCTAATTTATAGTCAATTGGGGTATTTCTGATTATCGATATCAATCGTTTTAGAAGGGTAATCAATTTACAGGTTCACGCCAAAATTGTCGCGATTCGACTCGTGATCAACAACAGTAATAAACATAGTAACAACAAGGTATTTGCACCTTTCCGTACTTATCACGATCGCGTGAAACGGCCGGCATACTATTGGTCAATAAAATGCATACGTGAAGAGGGGCAGACGATTGGTCAATTGTACGCAAGTGTGAGCCCAGCATTAGACAGCTGATCTTCTGCAGTCATTGCAACCGTATGATTGCCCTAATCTGCCTATACTCCGCACCACAACGTCGGCTAGCACGATTCGCTAGCCCAGCGCCTAGGTTCGTCGGCTAGCTCGGCCTCAAGGTCGAGCTAGCCGACGACTCGCGCGAGGACGAAGCGTCGATAGGGCGCGTCATCCGTGCGGAGAGACGTGGCCGCCGTCGTAAACTACGAGAACATAAATTTCTTATCGAGTAAATTACGTCGTAATTCAGCCAATGAACGTCGATTTCGTCCAGTCGACGCAGGAAAACGTTTTTTAGCCAACCCGCTACGTCCTCAAAAACTACCGTGCATTCGTAAAAGGCGCCTGAGGGCCGGTCTTAACCACTGCCATGCATGCCACGCCAAGATCTGATTGGACACCACTTTTTAGGGGTAGGGCTCAAGTGCCATGGATGGCAAAAGTCAAGGGACTTTGCCATGCTGCCACGCCGTAATTTACCAATTAAAATCGTTGCTTGCACATCCAAGGAAGGAATTTATAATGGCAACTATCCTAGTACTCGTGCTAACTATCCTGACCCTCGTGGCCCTGTTTCTCGAAGTCCGTCGCAAGTGCCGTCAGCACGTTCGTCTGGACTGGACTGCACACGCCTTAGTTCGCTTGCGCATGGTGCTCGTGCTTGTGTCTCCGCGCGCTTGCCGTCTTTTTGCGATCTGTTTCTATTTGACAGAGTAAAGAAGTAGTTTTATTACCGTAAAACCAAATGGCATTTTGGATGGCACGTTTCACTCCAAACGGAAAAGTGCCAGCCATGCCATAAGGGTACCTCAACCCAACATGCCGCAGCGAACCAACATGCCGCACCATCAACATTTAACCTTCTGGCTGTATTTATACACACATATGTAGATCTTTGGCTTCAATGAAGCATGCACTCTCGTCGATTTCTTTCCGTACGCCGACACTCCCGTCGTGCTGTAGTCTCCCGCGCCTTTTCAAATTTCTTGTACTTTGAGGTATGAATGTACTACGGTAGCAGCGCCGTGGCGATCTCCAGTGTCTTCATTATCAAACTTTCTCAAGAACCAAACATCACCCAGGATCAAGACCGTCAGAGCGGCCGACAGAGACGATATGCCGAATGGACGGAAGATGATTTACTCACCGCACTCGCTGCTATTCGATCTACTGGACTTTCAAGGCGCGCTGCCGAACGTCTGTATCATGTCCCGGCGAAGAAGCTGAGCCGTTACCTGGACGGCCAGCAAATGGGGCCGCCCCAGGCCGCAAAATTGCACTGAAGCCAGACGGTCGACTCTGCGCTTACGAGTGACGTGGTCAGCACCAACATAAAGGCCGGCCTCTTGGGCTTATGCGTCGACAGCGATTTCAGGAACGCCAGCACGATCACGACCTTCGACCACTGCTTCTACTACAAGTTCTGGTCTTCGTACGACGAGCTGTCCGTCCTCAACAACGAGGTGTGGTCAAAGTACTCGTCGGACGGCGTGTGCAAGGGCCAGAGCAACGCAGGCGATGTGAGCGAGCAGATAGCGTTCGTGACGTTGCTGGCCACTGCCGCCGGAATGGACGTGGAGCAGTTTTACAAGTTCTGAACAAGTCGTGTGGACTGTTAAGCGAGATACTGCACAGAAGGCCAAACGAGCTGCTGAACGAGATGTAAAGCGTGCTGTGAAGGAAGCACAAAGGCTGAAAGGCGCTCAAGAGAAGCTGGAAAACCGGGGACTGAAGCGAGCAATGCTGGAATACAAGAAGGCAAAAAAGTAGAAGCAAAGCGATTAAACCGCGAAAAGAAGGCTGAGTTACGGCGAAGTGCAGGTAAACCTCCATCGAACCGGGTCAAAAGCTCGTACGTCTACGAAAGTCGATGTGCCAGTTATTGAGCGCACTGATGCACTTGACATCGTAGATGAGATAAGTTTGTTGCTTTAGATCTATGCGTTTTTCCATTGTTTTAGCCTAGACATATGGCACGAAGCAGTGCGGCAAGTTGGTTCGGATTGATTCTGGGCCTAAATAAAGAGGTAACATTTTGATCAGCCTCGCGTTTTGCCATTGTGCTTTCTTGCTTCATGCCGCTCCTCCCTGGCATCGACGTTGTCTGTACCTTGTTGGGTATGCAATTAGATTCTCGAAATTCCCATTAGTGATCGATATTAGTGCTTTTGGTGCCTGCCAACCTGCGGCATGTTGGGTTGAGGTACCCTTACGACACGACGAAGCTGGCATGGCATGGCATTTATGGCAGTGGTTAAGACCCGCCCTGATTTGAGGCGCCCTTTTAGCTCGCTCGCCCGTCTCTATTATGCATCCGGGAGGATAGTGACTAGCACATCACGCCCCAGATAGTACCGTGAATAACTTAAAGGTCGAATTTTGTGTCCTTTTATCTTGACCTTGTATAGTATACTTTAGGACTTTGCCAAAATGGGTGAAAGGCGCAATACTATACCGGCTACTACTACGTTCGTAGCAACTTTCCTGCTCTTCGGTCGAGCTTCAATTCACTTGGATGTGCGAGTAGTCGCTGCTGCCGAAGCTCTCGTGGCACCGCCGACACACGACCATACTTGTGGAGTGGCCGCCGAAGGTTTCCACGGTCTGCGTCGACCAGCAAGACGAGCACGCTCGGTACCAGCAGATCTGGCACCGCTTGGATCTCCGCGTCGGGGCGTCCAGCAATTGCATCCGAAGGCGCTTCGTGCACGCCACGCAGCGCGAGTTGCGGGTTTCCGCGTGGTTGCGGCACTCAAGCCCGAGAGACTATTGAGACTGGCACTGGGTCTCGCTAGGCTAAACGCACTGGTCTGGCGTTGTCGCTGCTTGACCAGGTCCGGTAGACGGTGGAGACTCTTGGCCATCGACAGGAGCCGATTGCGAACTGTCTGTGAGTCGGCGTAGCCTTCGGGTGCGGGGTTCGATGCCGTGAACGTGGCGTGGAAGCTCACACGGACTCGCGGTCCTCGACATCCAACCGTCTGAGGAAGAGGCTCGACGAGATACGCTGCGGTGATGCCGTGCAATTGCGAGACGCGCTCCTTCTTCATCTTGCCGACATTCAACTCGTTTGCAGGCATGGAGCTCATCACAATTGTGAAGCCTGTTGAGTCGTCGATGTTGACGGAAGACGTGGACGACACAGAGGAGCCGAACGTTGCGAAAGGACTGGCGGGGGCCACCGAGCGGGGGCGGAAATGGTCGAGGAAACACCATTCTTCGTTGCGCGCAAAGCGACGAGAGCGAGCAAAGCACGCGGTTCGCACGGCGACGTGGTCGTCGGCGTGTAGACGGAAGCTTTCGCTTCCGAATTCGTCTTCACTCTCGTCGTCCGAGTCTTCGAAGCCTCGAGGCTGCACCTCATGGACGATGGAGCCGTAGATGAATTGGTCCCCAAGGAAGTCTCTTGCCGCGCCGTTGTAGTCGCTCTCAGTTTGCGGTCGCAGTAGCGGTTCGATGTCGCTTGGTTCGCAAGCCACTTCGCCCGTCGAGCACCTCAAAGTCTCCACTGGCAGCTCCAGTTCGTCGTGAAAGCAGAGCAAAGCCCGAGATCTCTTTGCAGTCCCACATGACGGAAGGGACTCGAAGCAGCCGTCCACGACGACTAGCTCTACTGGCGTCGTATGCGCGCTGCACCAGTTCGGCGTCCGATACGCACACTTTGCGTACGGATTGCAAGTTTGTCTGTCCGTCGGACTCAAAGTCCGCGAACGATGACAACGCTGGCGACGGTCTGTCCGCTGGAACCGTTCGCATGGAACTGGTCAAGTGCGGTCGACGCCGTCGAGAAGTCGACTCCGTGAGGTTCGAACGGCAGCATGAGTGGCCTAGACCCCCAATACTTGTCGCTCATGATCATGGAAACGGGTCTCATTTCTTGAGTTTTGTGGAGACTGCTTCTGGCAGCCAAAAGGCAAGTGGATGGGCATTGCGGACGAAGCGACACGGGATGGGCTTGGAGTGGCGAATCGAGTTGTGGTTTTGCTGCTATAGACACGCACGAATTCGCTTTGGTCATGACGGTGAAAGGCTTTCGGCAGGCTTTGATTGCTCTGGACTCCTGACGTGTAGCGTAATGCTCCATGAGCTTCTGCACCCAGTGGGAGGCTCAGAAAGCGTCAGATGAGCACGCACACTCGAGGCTAGTGGCTTGGCTCTCTGTCGAGTTCTACTTGCGTTTGTCAGAGATATTTGACTGCTTTCAGTAGTTGCAGGCCTACTGGACACCAGGTTCCACTCTCGAACTGTGCTCGTTATATTGAATTCGGTATGCGGTTGACTGTGCTACATGAATTATCGCCGCGAACCCAAGACTGACTGGATTCTCACAATATGTTCTCCACTGGCGCCGCAACCACAGACTGGTAAGTTTAGACTTGCTCGAGTCGAGGTCGATCGTAGTGTGTGTGCAACGACAACCTGGCAACCACCTTCCTTCGCTGCACTGATACCCAGCATGTGGATGGGCCGCAACTGGCGGCCCACGCAACGGCCGACTAGCGGACCGTAACATGCCTCGGTCATCGTGAGAAGGAGCGAGCTTGCTGGCTCTTGGGGCAGTAAATGTGACTTCGCCAATAAAGTGTGTCCGCAGAGCGTGGGTGTATGTTCACGGTCAAAGGCAGCGTGTCTCGTAGGCCCTCGAGCTCCCATGACTGGGCCGTCAATGAGTCACGCGGAGTCAACGGGGATCCAGACATGCGAAATTCAGGATCCAGGAAACGACCGCTTCACATCGGCCACTTTGCCAACACGTGTGTGGCTCTCTGCTCGCCACGAGCATCGAAGAACCCCTACCTCACATTTAGTTACCTTGTCGACGAAGTGCTACACGTGGTGGCAATTTCATTTTTGGCTTAGAACAAAGGCCGTATACATGTAAATGTTTTGAAGATGCTGTGTGAAAGGTGTGCGGATGGTAAACTATTCAATAGATACATTGACGGTCTCGGGGCTCTCGAGCTTGGCCTCAGCCTTGACCCTAATAATCTTGGATGCGATCTCGCCGAACCGCGTGAGCGTGTCGTACTGCGAGCGCGTGATGTCCATAGCCTCGTTGTGCACGCAGCAAATGGAGCCCACCATTATCCCGTCAAGGCCTACGATGGGGATTCCGCAGTAAAACTTGACGCCTTGCTTCGTCACGGGGTTCAAGTTGTAGAACCGCACGTCGGCTCCCGGGTTCCGCACGATGAAAGGGGCGTCGCCCATGAGTAAATGCTGGCAGAAGGTGTGCTCACGAGGGAGCCGAGCTTGAGTCATTGCACCAATCGTGCAGCTCAGGACCAACTGGTGGGTGTCGCCCACAATGGTGATCATCGTACAGAAGAATCCGAGTTCCCTGCTGAGGAAAGAGCTGATGATATCCAGCTCCGGCATGGGCTCGTTCAGGTCCATGAGCCCGAGCTGATCGATGCAGTTCAGTCGCGCCAATTCGTTCTCGGGCATTGGGGCGGACGGTGAGGCTTCATCCATGGGGTGCAGCGGGTACGACCGCTGATCGGCATTCGCGAGCACACAATCTTCGGCTGCTGGGGCTTCCTGTGCACGCCGATGGAAGTAATACTGCACGGCCGACATGTATTCTTCTTCGTCTTCTTCTTCATCGTCACTGGTGTCGCTGGTATCGCTGCTGCAGGTGCTCCCAGTCGCCGCATTTGACGGTTCCAACAGTATTTTGATCACCGTCACAGCCGCGTCTTTAGTGTTCTCGACCGCAAGATTTTCCTGAAAGCTGGTGCACTTGTAGGAGGCGCTTGCCTCCGAGTCCTCGACAATCTGCACTGGCCCACGGTGGCAAATCTGCACTTGAGAATAGTCGCAGCGGTCGACCCACTCGAGGCAGCGCTTGCAGACCCCCATCTGCGAGAGGTGGCCGCTGTTCGTCTCCACATTCTCGCGAGTCCAGCACGAGGTGCAAACATTGTAGGCGCAAAGCTGACAGCGACGTGCACAGCGCATCAAAGTACTCAGTCGAAGGCCTTTGGTGCATGAAATGCAGCGCGTGTTTTGCGCCTCCGAAGCAGGAGCTTCCGCAGTGACAGACGGCCGTGCAAACACTTGCGAGCCCAAGCGTCGACGACGAACAACTGCAGGAAGACGAGGAATCCCTCCCGCGAGCAAGCAGTCGACTCCGCGCCATTTTGTCACTCGCTGACCCCGCCGCAGGATTGTCAGTGCCAGTGTAAAGCGCGTGGAACATGACGCGAATGCTAGAGCTGCCGTTGTTCTCGGAATCGGGTTTCGTATCGACAACAAGCAGCGCAGTGACACCGTCCAGCTGATCCACGCGGCCCCACAGCTTTTCCCGCTGCGAGTTCATGTTCACGGAGTGACAGGAGCGACACCGAGAAGCCCTGAGAAGTATCGGGCACACTTGTCGACTTTTGCACGGTTTCGCAGGTCGGCTGGAAGTACTCGAGGAAGCACCACTGCTCGTTGCGCGCGAGCATCCGGGAGCGTGCAAAGCAGCCCGTTCTCACCGCGAGCTGGTGGCCTTGCGGCATGGCTTCGGGTTGGTCTGCGCCCACGACGTGCACGACGGAGCCGTAGATGAACTGGCTACCGTAGAGTCCTTTCATGGCGGCGTTATAGTCGCTCTCGTCTCGAGAGCAGAGCACCGCCACCAGTTCGTGGGGGCTGCAATTGATGTTCCCAACGGACAGCACTTCGTAGCCCTCGCCGTCTTTGCCGGAAGGGCGGGAGGAGAGCTGGAAGGTCTCGGCGTCGGGACCCGCAGGTCCCAGTTTCACACTGGGCGCCGTCTTCCTGGCCTCCCACGAGTCCGAAGGGGCCGTCAGCGCTCGCTGGAGAGCTACTGCAGGGTTGGCCTCGCGCACGCGGTGCAAAAGCTCCTGATCGGTCACCATCAACTTCTCGTGGGGGACGACACGGCGGTGCAGGCGTCGGACCGGTAGCTGGCCGAGAGCTGCGGAGTTTTGAAAGGCATTGCAGGAGATTTTGGTGGTCGACGCTCGCTGCGTGTTTATTTGCGGCTGAAGAGCAAGTGTCGAGGGTGAAACAAGATGGTCGCTTGGTGTCCGCTACTTGTAAAGTGGGTGGGCTGGGAACCTTTGGCGTCTTGCGTCTTGAACGGATGCTTTTGGTCTCTTGAACGGATGCTTTTGGCGTCGCTGATTCCACAGTGACAAGTGTGGTGGAACGTGGGATTTGAGCGGATCCCAGAGATTGGGAGGAGCACTTTGTATGGAGACTCTCCATACAAAATGCGCCTCCTTTGGAGACCCGATTTAGCGGCTTTTCCGCCAGCTGACCTTGCCTTTTGTGGTCTCGTTTTGGTAACGTTAGTGCTGCCCGATAAGATGAGGAGAAGTCACGCGTGGCGCCAGAGAGCAGTTGAACATCTTCTCTGGGCGAAGAGTTTGGAGCCCACACGAATTCGAACAGGGCGGGCCAGTCTATCACGCGGCTTCTTGACTCACTTCACCTACCGGTATGGAGAAGTTGAGTTTGAACTGTCGTACAGGGGAAGTCGTATGCCGCAGTATTCATGCGTCGACCTACAAGTTGTGGCCTTGTCGTCGCTTCACAGCCCAGAAAGAGGAGTGTGGCGTTATTCGGCTCACCAACGTGGTGACTGGTTTCTTCTGGACTGCTTCATTAGCAAATGCTGGATGTCGCACCCTTTCGCCTGCTGGCGGGTTGCTCCTCAAGCCCTGACGTTATCAACACTGAACGGAGATGCCTGTCGAACATGGTTGCAGTGCTCTCTTGAGGTGCTGCTGCAGCTCACGTTAGAAGAAGGTCCAAGTCGGCCGATGCTGCGATAGCGCATCGAATAGTATCAGATGCATCTTCATTTTTAACATCTCCATCAAGTGCATGTTTGGTCACACGGAGTTCGTTGAGGAAGACAGTAAATCGCTATTACTGTCGTCAGTTGCAAGCGTTTATTACAGTGTGCCTTCTTATTTGTAGGGTGATCGATCTGCAGGAAACAGCAAACAATCTTTGTAGAAAACTGGCAATTTAATCTGCGTTGATCTCACTTGGACAAGGGTGTGCTCTATCAGCAAATGAATTAGCATGAATAACGCCGTCACGCGTTGCATGGTATCTGCATTTCAGCAGCTTCAACATGTCAAAAATCCCTTCTTGAGCATGTCACGTGTACTCTACAGCGGCGGGAAGACGAATCCTAACTTGGATGGCACGAATCCGTCAGCTTCTTCGCGGAGGAAAGTCACCAGCTCTCCGCGTCGCTCTGCTGTTTGTCGGCCCACGAGGTCCATATCCACGGCACAGACCCACTGCACCACGTCAACGCGGCGGTTCACCATAGCCTCCAGTAGCCCTTCTGTAGACACGAAACTTGTTTCTGCCATGGGTAGTGTTTCTGATGCTGCTACTTCTGAGGCAGCGCTTGATTCCACCTTGTGGTACACCATTTGAGGTGCGACGGTAGCTTGAAGCCAACGTAGGACAGGAAGCTGGCCGAACCCAGCAGCCGCGTCTGCCATAACGCCCACTAGCGTCGTCTTACGAGAGCTGCCGGGTACCTTGCGGAAAAAGTAAACTTTTCGTGTAGCCAGGTTAGAATTCCGATCTGCCCACACCGCGCAGCAGCAATCAGGGCGTCGCTCCAAATTGAGAGTCTCCCTAGCTTCGCATGTAGCTCCGACGCCGGCACGTTCAGGAAAATCTCACAGTTACCACAGATCCACGTTACGACGTCCAGGTGCCCCATGGCACAAGCCACGTGAAGGGCGTACTCGACGCCATGCCGACGAAAACGCTCCTCAGTTCGTACGGGCTGGAACTTCAAAAATACATACGTAAGGTACGTAAACTGACGGTACTTCACGCCCCACTCCACGATGGATGAATCTCCCATAAGCGTCGAGCTGTGCGTTTGGAACCATTGAAGAGCATCTCCAGCCTTGGTGTAACGCATGATCGCTGTGAATGTCTGCTGCGTGAACAACTGGGGATGTTTCACACTGTACAGTCGTTTCAGCACGTCCAGCTCCCCACGCTGCGCTGCCCAAAGCGGCATCCACTCGAGATTGGATGAGGCCTCGGGGCAGTACTGTACCGCGAGGCGGACAAACTTAGTCTGCCAGTACGGACTTGTCTTGCACGGCAGTGCCCATGCAAACGGATCAAACCCAACCCGCTTCTCTTCGGTGGGTGATCGAACTCCAGATACGCGGGGAACACCCACGCTCGGTCCATCACTGCCATTCGCGGTTGCAATAACCGCTCCTGCTGCAGCAGTAACAGCAGCAGTGGGTGGTTCTGTGATTATGCCAGCACCACCGTTCGCTTCACCACTACAAGTCCCGGCTAGAGCGATGGCTTGGACTGTGTCGTCGTCGACAGTTCCGCGACCTACTACCGAGCGTAAAACGATTTCTCGCTCTTTCATGGATAGCGCGAAAGTCGGTGATGCCAGCTTGTGCTTCAGCAACCACTCAATCATAACGAAATGACCGAGCGAGGCGCAACGGTACAGCGTGCTACCATCCACGATGTTTATCGGCCGAGAAAGTTCTACCGACGTGAGATTATCGTAAGACGATCGACGTTTGATTTCCATCGAAGACAAGTCCGACAGCATAGAATCAATTGCGTTGGAAGTAGCAGCGCGATCTCGGCGTTCGCGGGTCGGTTTCGATTCTTTCGATTCTCCAGAAGGACTGTCCGAACGCTCTGCAATCCACTGCGCCATTTCAACATTTCCCGTAGAGGCCGCAGCAATCAGCATCTGAGGAGACCATATTCCAAGTTGTTCCACTACGAAGGCCAGTAATGGTAGACTGCCGCTTGCCGCTGCCTTTTCAGCTGCAGTAGCGGATAGGGCGTATCTGTTCTCGACGGTTATACGTTCGGTTATATACTTCACAAGCTCCAGATGACCCGAGCCAATGGCGGCCTCGAGAGTGCGCAGATCCAATGGCATCCTCATCTCCTTATGCAAATACTGCAGTGTCTTGATGTTGCCATGCGCTGCTACGCTCGGAAGAAAAGCAGGCGAGCAAGAGAACCGTGGGTACCGAGGCACCAACCAGCGCAACACGTCCACATGTCCATTGGTCGCTGCCAAATCCAGTACCAACGAGCGGCATCCGTCACTGCTTCGATTCTTGTGTAGCCATTGCACCACCTCCAAATGTCCATTTCCGCCGCACTGCACATACCAACAGCAGTTCCTCCTTCACGCCGATTCTCATGCAGAAA
>JAAKBD010000418.1:0-145953 GCA_012656105.1 Phytophthora syringae
CGCTGGAACCGTTCGCATGGAACTGGTCAAGTGCGGTCGACGCCGTCGAGAAGTCGACTCCGTGAGGTTCGAACGGCAGCATGAGTGGCCTAGACCCCCAATACTTGTCGCTCATGATCATGGAAACGGGTCTCATTTCTTGAGTTTTGTGGAGACTGCTTCTGGCAGCCAAAAGGCAAGTGGATGGGCATTGCGGACGAAGCGACACGGGATGGGCTTGGAGTGGCGAATCGAGTTGTGGTTTTGCTGCTATAGACACGCACGAATTCGCTTTGGTCATGACGGTGAAAGGCTTTCGGCAGGCTTTGATTGCTCTGGACTCCTGACGTGTAGCGTAATGCTCCATGAGCTTCTGCACCCAGTGGGAGGCTCAGAAAGCGTCAGATGAGCACGCACACTCGAGGCTAGTGGCTTGGCTCTCTGTCGAGTTCTACTTGCGTTTGTCAGAGATATTTGACTGCTTTCAGTAGTTGCAGGCCTACTGGACACCAGGTTCCACTCTCGAACTGTGCTCGTTATATTGAATTCGGTATGCGGTTGACTGTGCTACATGAATTATCGCCGCGAACCCAAGACTGACTGGATTCTCACAATATGTTCTCCACTGGCGCCGCAACCACAGACTGGTAAGTTTAGACTTGCTCGAGTCGAGGTCGATCGTAGTGTGTGTGCAACGACAACCTGGCAACCACCTTCCTTCGCTGCACTGATACCCAGCATGTGGATGGGCCGCAACTGGCGGCCCACGCAACGGCCGACTAGCGGACCGTAACATGCCTCGGTCATCGTGAGAAGGAGCGAGCTTGCTGGCTCTTGGGGCAGTAAATGTGACTTCGCCAATAAAGTGTGTCCCGCAGAGCGTGGGTGTATGTTCACGGTCAAAGGCAGCGTGTCTCGTAGGCCCTCGAGCTCCCATGACTGGGCCGTCAATGAGTCACGCGGAGTCAACGGGGATCAGACATGCGAAATTCAGGATCCAGGAAACGACCGCTTCACATCGGCCACTTTGCCAACACGTGTGTGGCTCTCTGCTCGCCACGAGCATCGAAGAACCCCTACCTCACATTTAGTTACCTTGTCGACGAAGTGCTACACGTGGTGGCAATTTCATTTTTTGGCTTAGAACAAAGGCCGTATACATGTAAATGTTTTGAAGATGCTGTGTGAAAGGTGTGCGGATGGTAAACTATTCAATAGATACATTGACGGTCTCGGGGCTCTCGAGCTTGGCCTCAGCCTTGACCCTAATAATCTTGGATGCGATCTCGCCGAACCGCGTGAGCGTGTCGTACTGCGAGCGCGTGATGTCCATAGCCTCGTTGTGCACGCAGCAAATGGAGCCCACCATTATCCCGTCAAGGCCTACGATGGGGATTCCGCAGTAAAACTTGACGCCTTGCTTCGTCACGGGGTTCAAGTTGTAGAACCGCACGTCGGCTCCCGGGTTCCGCACGATGAAAGGGGCGTCGCCCATGAGTAAATGCTGGCAGAAGGTGTGCTCACGAGGGAGCCGAGCTTGAGTCATTGCACCAATCGTGCAGCTCAGGACCAACTGGTGGGTGTCGCCCACAATGGTGATCATCGTACAGAAGAATCCGAGTTCCCTGCTGAGGAAAGAGCTGATGATATCCAGCTCCGGCATGGGCTCGTTCAGGTCCATGAGCCCGAGCTGATCGATGCAGTTCAGTCGCGCCAATTCGTTCTCGGGCATTGGGGCGGACGGTGAGGCTTCATCCATGGGGTGCAGCGGGTACGACCGCTGATCGGCATTCGCGAGCACACAATCTTCGGCTGCTGGGGCTTCCTGTGCACGCCGATGGAAGTAATACTGCACGGCCGACATGTATTCTTCTTCGTCTTCTTCTTCATCGTCACTGGTGTCGCTGGTATCGCTGCTGCAGGTGCTCCCAGTCGCCGCATTTGACGGTTCCAACAGTATTTTGATCACCGTCACAGCCGCGTCTTTAGTGTTCTCGACCGCAAGATTTTCCTGAAAGCTGGTGCACTTGTAGGAGGCGCTTGCCTCCGAGTCCTCGACAATCTGCACTGGCCCACGGTGGCAAATCTGCACTTGAGAATAGTCGCAGCGGTCGACCCACTCGAGGCAGCGCTTGCAGACCCCATCTGCGAGAGGTGGCCGCTGTTCGTCTCCACATTCTCGCGAGTCCAGCACGAGGTGCAAACATTGTAGGCGCAAAGCTGACAGCGACGTGCACAGCGCATCAAAGTACTCAGTCGAAGGCCTTTGGTGCATGAAATGCAGCGCGTGTTTTGCGCCTCCGAAGCAGGAGCTTCCGCAGTGACAGACGGCCGTGCAAACACTTGCGAGCCCAAGCGTCGACGACGAACAACTGCAGGAAGACGAGGAATCCCTCCCGCGAGAGCAAGCAGTCGACTCCGCGCCATTTTGTCACTCGCTGACCCCGCCGCAGGATTGTCAGTGCCAGTGTAAAGCGCGTGGAACATGACGCGAATGCTAGAGCTGCCGTTGTTCTCGGAATCGGGTTTCGTATCGACAACAAGCAGCGCAGTGACACCGTCCAGCTGATCCACGCGGCCCCCACAGCTTTTCCCGCTGCGAGTTCATGTTCACGGAGTGACAGGAGCGACACCGAGAAGCCCTGAGAAGTATCGGGCACACTTGTCGACTTTTGCACGGTTTCGCAGGTCGGCTGGAAGTACTCGAGGAAGCACCACTGCTCGTTGCGCGCGAGCATCCGGGAGCGTGCAAAGCAGCCCGTTCTCACCGCGAGCTGGTGGCCTTGCGGCATGGCTTCGGGTTGGTCTGCGCCCACGACGTGCACGACGGAGCCGTAGATGAACTGGCTACCGTAGAGTCCTTTCATGGCGGCGTTATAGTCGCTCTCGTCTCGAGAGCAGAGCACCGCCACCAGTTCGTGGGGGCTGCAATTGATGTTCCCAACGGACAGCACTTCGTAGCCCTCGCCGTCTTTGCCGGAAGGGCGGGAGGAGAGCTGGAAGGTCTCGGCGTCGGGACCCGCAGGTCCCAGTTTCACACTGGGCGCCGTCTTCCTGGCCTCCCACGAGTCCGAAGGGGCCGTCAGCGCTCGCTGGAGAGCTACTGCAGGGTTGGCCTCGCGCACGCGGTGCAAAAGCTCCTGATCGGTCACCATCAACTTCTCGTGGGGGACGACACGGCGGTGCAGGCGTCGGACCGGTAGCTGGCCGAGAGCTGCGGAGTTTTGAAAGGCATTGCAGGAGATTTTTGGTGGTCGACGCTCGCTGCGTGTTTATTTGCGGCTGAAGAGCAAGTGTCGAGGGTGAAACAAGATGGTCGCTTGGTGTCCGCTACTTGTAAAGTGGGTGGGCTGGGAACCTTTGGCGTCTTGCGTCTTGAACGGATGCTTTTGGTCTCTTGAACGGATGCTTTTGGCGTCGCTGATTCCACAGTGACAAGTGTGGTGGAACGTGGGATTTGAGCGGATCCCAGAGATTGGGAGGAGCACTTTGTATGGAGACTCTCCATACAAAATGCGCCTCCTTTGGAGACCCGATTTAGCGGCTTTTCCGCCAGCTGACCTTGCCTTTTGTGGTCTCGTTTTGGTAACGTTAGTGCTGCCCGATAAGATGAGGAGAAGTCACGCGTGGCGCCAGAGAGCAGTTGAACATCTTCTCTGGGCGAAGAGTTTGGAGCCCACACGAATTCGAACAGGGCGGGCCAGTCTATCACGCGGCTTCTTGACTCACTTCACCTACCGGTATGGAGAAGTTGAGTTTGAACTGTCGTACAGGGAAGTCGTATGCCGCAGTATTCATGCGTCGACCTACAAGTTGTGGCCTTGTCGTCGCTTCACAGCCCAGAAAGAGGAGTGTGGCGTTATTCGGCTCACCAACGTGGTGACTGGTTTCTTCTGGACTGCTTCATTAGCAAATGCTGGATGTCGCACCCTTTCGCCTGCTGGCGGGTTGCTCCTCAAGCCCTGACGTTATCAACACTGAACGGAGATGCCTGTCGAACATGGTTGCAGTGCTCTCTTGAGGTGCTGCTGCAGCTCACGTTAGAAGAAGGTCCAAGTCGGCCGATGCTGCGATAGCGCATCGAATAGTATCAGATGCATCTTCATTTTTAACATCTCCATCAAGTGCATGTTTGGTCACACGGAGTTCGTTGAGGAAGACAGTAAATCGCTATTACTGTCGTCAGTTGCAAGCGTTTATTACAGTGTGCCTTCTTATTTGTAGGGTGATCGATCTGCAGGAAACAGCAAACAATCTTTGTAGAAAACTGGCAATTTAATCTGCGTTGATCTCACTTGGACAAGGGTGTGCTCTATCAGCAAATGAATTAGCATGAATAACGCCGTCACGCGTTGCATGGTATCTGCATTTCAGCAGCTTCAACATGTCAAAAATCCCTTCTTGAGCATGTCACGTGTACTCTACAGCGGCGGGAAGACGAATCCTAACTTGGATGGCACGAATCCGTCAGCTTCTTCGCGGAGGAAAGTCACCAGCTCTCCGCGTCGCTCTGCTGTTTGTCGGCCCACGAGGTCCATATCCACGGCACAGACCCACTGCACCACGTCAACGCGGCGGTTCACCATAGCCTCCAGTAGCCCTTCTGTAGACACGAAACTTGTTTCTGCCATGGGTAGTGTTTCTGATGCTGCTACTTCTGAGGCAGCGCTTGATTCCACCTTGTGGTACACCATTTGAGGTGCGACGGTAGCTTGAAGCCAACGTAGGACAGGAAGCTGGCCGAACCCAGCAGCCGCGTCTGCCATAACGCCCACTAGCGTCGTCTTACGAGAGCTGCCGGGTACCTTGCGGAAAAAGTAAACTTTTCGTGTAGCCAGGTTAGAATTCCGATCTGCCCACACCGCGCAGCAGCAATCAGGGCGTCGCTCCAAATTGAGAGTCTCCCTAGCTTCGCATGTAGCTCCGACGCCGGCACGTTCAGGAAAATCTCACAGTTACCACAGATCCACGTTACGACGTCCAGGTGCCCCATGGCACAAGCCACGTGAAGGGCGTACTCGACGCCATGCCGACGAAAACGCTCCTCAGTTCGTACGGGCTGGAACTTCAAAAATACATACGTAAGGTACGTAAACTGACGGTACTTCACGCCCCACTCCACGATGGATGAATCTCCCATAAGCGTCGAGCTGTGCGTTTGGAACCATTGAAGAGCATCTCCAGCCTTGGTGTAACGCATGATCGCTGTGAATGTCTGCTGCGTGAACAACTGGGGATGTTTCACACTGTACAGTCGTTTCAGCACGTCCAGCTCCCCACGCTGCGCTGCCCAAAGCGGCATCCACTCGAGATTGGATGAGGCCTCGGGGCAGTACTGTACCGCGAGGCGGACAAACTTAGTCTGCCAGTACGGACTTGTCTTGCACGGCAGTGCCCATGCAAACGGATCAAACCCAACCCGCTTCTCTTCGGTGGGTGATCGAACTCCAGATACGCGGGGAACACCCACGCTCGGTCCATCACTGCCATTCGCGGTTGCAATAACCGCTCCTGCTGCAGCAGTAACAGCAGCAGTGGGTGGTTCTGTGATTATGCCAGCACCACCGTTCGCTTCACCACTACAAGTCCCGGCTAGAGCGATGGCTTGGACTGTGTCGTCGTCGACAGTTCCGCGACCTACTACCGAGCGTAAAACGATTTCTCGCTCTTTCATGGATAGCGCGAAAGTCGGTGATGCCAGCTTGTGCTTCAGCAACCACTCAATCATAACGAAATGACCGAGCGAGGCGCAACGGTACAGCGTGCTACCATCCACGATGTTTATCGGCCGAGAAAGTTCTACCGACGTGAGATTATCGTAAGACGATCGACGTTTGATTTCCATCGAAGACAAGTCCGACAGCATAGAATCAATTGCGTTGGAAGTAGCAGCGCGATCTCGGCGTTCGCGGGTCGGTTTCGATTCTTTCGATTCTCCAGAAGGACTGTCCGAACGCTCTGCAATCCACTGCGCCATTTCAACATTTCCCGTAGAGGCCGCAGCAATCAGCATCTGAGGAGACCATATTCCAAGTTGTTCCACTACGAAGGCCAGTAATGGTAGACTGCCGCTTGCCGCTGCCTTTTCAGCTGCAGTAGCGGATAGGGCGTATCTGTTCTCGACGGTTATACGTTCGGTTATATACTTCACAAGCTCCAGATGACCCGAGCCAATGGCGGCCTCGAGAGTGCGCAGATCCAATGGCATCCTCATCTCCTTATGCAAATACTGCAGTGTCTTGATGTTGCCATGCGCTGCTACGCTCGGAAGAAAAGCAGGCGAGCAAGAGAACCGTGGGTACCGAGGCACCAACCAGCGCAACACGTCCACATGTCCATTGGTCGCTGCCAAATCCAGTACCAACGAGCGGCATCCGTCACTGCTTCGATTCTTGTGTAGCCATTGCACCACCTCCAAATGTCCATTTCCCGCCGCACTGCACATACCAACAGCAGTTCCTCCTTCACGCCGATTCTCATGCAGAAACTTGACCACCTCCAAGTGTCCATTCGCCGCTGCCTTGTCCATCGCTAGACTCGTACATGGCCAGCGTCCATCTTCATGCAGCATCTTGACCATGGAGAGATCTCCTTGTGCTGCTGCCGTATCCATCGCCCGGTACCGTCGTATCCCCAGTGAATTGGCCAGTGCTTCCTCATCTTCCCAAGGTAACAGAGGGTCTCTCTGGTCGTACACGTCCGTCAGCAGCCCTGACCTCGACGCAAACACTTCTCGGAAGCATTTCCGAGTCGGGAAGACCGCGACCCAGTTCACCACTTGTAGTTTGGTCTCCAAAGCCTGCACCATAAACACCTGCACACCTCCAGTCTTGTTCACCTGCCCCTGTTCCTGTTCCTGTAGCCACATGACGACCTTTAGCCGTCCAGCCGAAGCCGCGTACTCCATGGCCTTGTGTCTCTCGTACTGGCAGCAGCAATGTAGCCACTGCACCACCTCTTCATCCCCTGTCTGGCTGCTTCGTACATCACTTCAGCTGGGAACTCGTACGGGGTGTTGCGGGAGCTCCAGGCGAGCATTTCGCCTCGTTTTGTTGCATTTGTTGGCTTGTACTCGCCGTGTCCCGCTTGATTCTCGGCTTTGAGCAGCGTGCGATGGCTCATTCGAAAGCGAAGAAGCCGCTGAACAACCTCCGCGTGACCGTGCGCCGCAGCGCAGTGCAGAACGCTCGCAAAGCGGCGGGACGCGTCCCCTAGAGACAGCAAATGCGCGTGGGCGTACAGGAAGCGCGACAGCGACTCGAACTGCGCGTCCAGCGCGAAGACCAGCAGGCAAACGGCTTCACGGGGGTGAGGCACTCCACGACGCAGGTGAGCGCGGGATCGGCGCCCAGCAGCAGCCGCCAGCGCCGCAGGAAGGACGCGTAGGAGCGCGGCATTTCGACGGAGGAATAGAGCGTACCATGATTTTGGTACGATGGGGCTGACAAGTAATTTGGTGTGGTGGACATACATGATATATGAGACATGGCTACATATACTTCATCTTGCGGCGCCCTTGGCGTCGATTGATTGTGCAAAGCCAGTGAGTATAGGCTCACGGGTTTAGGCTCCACGTCTACAAAATCGTGGAGATCCGCTCGATTCATGTCGAGGTGGGGATGCCTGCTGACGCGTTCTATAACTTGTTGTTTCTCCTCGGCAAAATGTCCCCACGACAGAATCGGGCGCGTGATTAAAGTTGAAGAGTGCCAAGATGAAGCGGATTTCTACAGACTCATCGATATATATACGGTGTTGAGTCAGCTAAATCGCCTGGAGGCTGGCAGAACACGCTTCCCCACCAAGATCATCATCAAGGATTAATTCGAGATGTCATCTGCGACGTGCTACAGGATCGAAACCACGTCTACATCTCCACCTCGCTAGGATGAACCGCCACTCAGCAGCAGACAAACAAACGGCTTTTGTTGCTATATACGAAGGAAAGCTGAAAGTGCAGTTTTGGAGATGCACGTTTCTTCTGCTGTACTGCTCGTATTGTGTAGAAATTCTTGAACCGCCTCGATGTCTTTGTCGTCGTAATACTGCCGACCCATGTGATGTCGAAGCAGATCTGTATCGATCACTTCGTTGGTTGCAGCCTTGCTTTCGGTGTCTTCAATAGCTGTTGCCTTCAGAGACGCCGACAGCTCACGTATTGACACTTGGTCCGCGTTGGTCGACAAAACCCTGAACAGCAAGCATAACGATTAGGTTGATTTACAACTATCATTTCGCAGCCGAACGAATGCCTACCTGAACGCTTCGTCGAACTGCTCTCGCTCACTTGTTTCCAGCATCTATTGTACCAGCAGAGTGTTGTGAATACGTCTACCCAAAAGGAAGACCTTGGTCGATCGTGTATTCTCCTACCTTTGAGAGGAAAATCTTCTGGAAATCAGCGAGGCCGATGGTCTTGGCATCCGTGTAGTCGAACTCGTACACCAGTGTGTGTGCCTCGCCTTTCGCAACGGTGAAGCCCAGCGCTTTCAAACACATTTTCAGTTGCTTGACCGTCATCGTTTCCGAACCTTCTGCTCCCAGCTCGAAGATCACACGACTTTCCTCTTCCTGGGCCGCTGTCAAACGCTTGTCCTTCACACGCTGCAGCACCGTCGCCATTGACACCCTCGGTCCCTCAATGCCTTCGGACACGAGGTGCCATCAATGATGTCGGTTAGCAACGGCTTAACCAGAATAACCCCACCATTGTCGATCCTGTAAAACAAGTAGTAATTCATTCAATAGTTGGCCGATGGACGACCAAGACCAGCTCACAACACGAAAAAGGGGTCAAGCACCGTAGCTGGTCGCAAGTCCGGAGCTCGGTTTCGCTTACTAGCGCGAGAGGATCTCGACAGCGTCGGCCTTCTCCTCCGAGAGTTCCTTGGCGGTGGCCTTCATCATGGCCTCGATGCGGGGCGAGATGGGGAGGCCGTTGACGACCTCGTACGCGCCGTTGCCCGTGCACTTGACGGGGAACGAGTAGATGAGCCCCTCCGGCACGCCGTACTTGTTGCCGTCCGAGCAGATGGCCATGGACACGTACTCGTCCGCCTTGGAGCCCTTGAACCAGTCGCGCAGATGGGCGCCAATGGCAGCCGCAGCGGACATGGCGCTGGACAGCTTGCGCGCCTTGATGATGGCCGCGCCGCGCCTGCACGTCCTTGACGAGCTTGTTCTCGACCCAGTCCTTGTCGCTGACGAGCTTGTCCAGCGGCTCGCTCGTGGCGGCACTGGGCAGCTTCACCTCGGCGTACGTGACGTCCGGCACCTGCGTGCTCGAGTGGTTGCCCCAGATGACGACCTTGTTGACGTCCTTGGACGTCACCTTGCTGCTCTGCGTCTCGTTCACCTTCTCCACGAGGAACGAGCGCAGCCGCTCGTGGTCCAGCCGCGTGAGCGCCGAGAAGTTCTGGCGCGGGATGCTGGGCGCGTTCTCCATGGCGATGAGGCAGTTGGTGTTGGCCGGGTTGGCCACCACGAGCACCTTGACGCGGCGGCTGGCGAACTGCTCGATGGCCGCGCCCTGGGCCTTGAAGATGGCGACGTTCTTCTCGATCAGGTCCTTGCGCTGCATGCCCTGCTTGCGCGGGAAGCCGCCCACGAGGATGGCCACGTCCGCGTGCTTGAAGGCCACCTCCAGGTCCGACGTGGGGGTGATGGCGTCCACGAGGTTGAAGGCGCAGTCCTGCAGCTCCATCTTGACGCCCTCGAGCGCCTCCTGGGCCGGCGCGATGTCCAGCAGCCGCAGGTCCACGCGCTGCTCGGGGCCGAAGATGTGGCCGATGCAAACTGTACGCAACGAGGGTTAGCGGGGGAGGAGGAGAGGAGAGGGGGGTTGACGTACTCAGAGGCAGCAGCGAGTAGGCGATTTGGCCGGCGGCTCCGGACACGACGATCTTCAAAGCGGTCATGGTGGGGAGTGAATGTTGGAGGGTCTTGGGTTGATCTGCGCTCGACTTGGCAAATGCGGAAGTGAGCACCTGAAGTGGATCGCGCACGTTGCACTTCTATTTGGATTCCAGTGATGTGCGGGAATGACTGCGCGTTCACTTGGCTTCAGTATGAACATCCAATCATTTCGAGACGAAGCAGCGGACTGAGGATTTGCACCTCAAGATCCACGACGATTTGGCCAGCTCCCCCAAGCAGAAGCATTTTGCGTACCAAAAATGAGCATTCGAGGCGATGCCATTCGGGCGATCCAGTGATGGGAGACTGGAAACCTCAACTTGAGCGCGCAGAGTCGGCCACCAGTGTGGGGATCCTGCCATGCAGAGCTTATCATGTCCGTATGGACTGGTCGCTCAGTGCAAAGTTAGTTACTAAAATATTCTCCTTCCGGATAGAATATACTACTGGTAGCCTTTCTAGCTTAGTGCAGACGCTGGGTAACCTAGAAACTATTCAATTGAACAGAAAGGATCAGCAGTTTATGTAGTTGTGGTGACCCCTTCCGAGATGCAATCTTTGTGGGGCACTCGCTCCGTTTTATGTCAATTTCTGATAATTCGTCTTCAACTTGCGTTCCAGCGAGGTCTCTCCACCGCCTACAATCCCCATTATACAAAAGAGTCCCTTGAACGCAATGGAGTGACGAGGCCTCGTTTCCTCACCACGTTGGCGCCCGGCCATTGACTTCCGACAGACCTTTGTCTACCCCACCACAAACACCTCCACTCAATCCTCCTGACTTCTGCAATGCGGTCGGACTCGTGTCAAAACTTCAGCTGCTTTCAAAGAGCAGCCCCACGTCGCGCGACGTGGGGCCAGAAGCGACTCGCGTGGGTGTGGGGTGCACTCACTCCGTAACGGCTGCTTTCGAGTCGATCCGACGTTCGCTTCAACTTGGAGGCAACAGTCTCCGCTATCTTCGGAGGTTCTTGGAACTGAAAGCCTCTCAATGCTCGACGCTCTTCTCGATGCTCCATGGGAGTCCTCTCGCGTTCGCCAGTTGCGGCTCCAAGGAGTCAGTCGCATTACGCTCTGAAAAGCGCAGAAAATGGGAACAAACCGTCGAAGAAAGCGCGTAACGGTTGCTCGCTCTTTCGCCCAACGCCTGCCTCTCTGCGAGTCCAGCGCAACAAAAACATCTCAAAGGAGCCGCAGACGCACAAGCGCCTCGACCCGAGGCTTTGGCGCTTTTTCGCCACGGACTGGTACGTCATGCAGCTAACTAACTAACTAACTACCGTGCTAACCTCTTTGGTGTTGCAACTAGGGTACCTCAATTCACGCTACTCGACCAGTTCTTTTCGTGAGGCCGGAGGAAGTGCTCATTTCCACTGGAACTTAAGAACTTAAAGAGTGATTCACGATGGAGGACGGTGGCGTGTCGTCTGCGGAAGGCGCGGACTGCCCTGCGGGAGTATGCTGCTCCCGCTCCTGACGTCGGTGGCGTCGCTCATCGGGTGCTTCTACGTCGTGGGGACCTATTGGCAGGTCGTGGCACTGCGCCAACACCCCGCAGGGATCATGTTCGGCATGAGTCTGTACGGAGCCATCTACCAGTTCCTGTACTTGCTGGACCAAGCGTCGACGTCGGTGCAGTGCAACGACATGGGGATTATCGTCGACTTCTTCCTCACGGGGCAGGAGACGTACATGCTCATCTTCGCCATTGACCTGCTTCTCGCACTCAAGAACCCCTTCTCGGCCTCCAAGGGGCAAATGACAAAGTACCACATCTTCGGAGGCTTGTGGAGTTTGGTCTGTGCTGTGATCTCGCACTTCGACACTCGGTACGCGCTCTTCAGCTTCTGCTGGCTCAGCTCCAGTGGAGACATTCTCAGCCGTGAACACGAGACCACAGATACCGACGAAGCTTCCAACGGGACACTGACCGCAGGGGTTTTCTTCGCCTTGTACATTGTGGTCGTATACTGCACGTCCCTGATCGCCATTGTGCGCACGTGGAACACCTTCGTGAAAGGCCTTCCTGACACATTTCGGACACGGAAGCGCATCCAGCGCCACCTCAAGTACTATGTGGGCTGTTATTTCGGGTACTGGACGCTGGTGCTCGCATGTTATGCGCTCTTCAGCCTGCTACCGCATTCGAGCTCCGATACCAAAGGAGGTCTTCGCTGTCGTGTGTGGCATCTTCTATCGTGCTTGCTACTTGCAAAAGGAATGGTGCATGCACTCATCTGGACCCGGACATCCAACATCCTGAGGATCATTGAGCAGCTTCGCAAGAATGGGACAGTCAATGTGCCTTCACAAGAAGGTTGGGATGACAACATCAACTGGGCGCTCCGACTGGAAATTCTCACAAACACCACAAAAGGCATTTGCCAAAGTGTGGATCGGGCCGAGCGGCAAGCGCGAGCGTCGGCCGAGTCATCCTCGAGATCAATCTCCGTCTCGGGCTCTTCACTGGAAGAGGGGTGGTTGAGACTTCGGCAGTCCAGGACGACTATTGCGACCGTAAGGAGAGCTACACACAGATTGAAGAGTTGATTCTCGAGAACCGCAATGACCACCGAGGACGAGGGCCCCGGACCGAAGGCGTCGTGTTCAAGGACTTTGCGCCGCACGTCTTTCGACTGCTGCGGGAGGAAGCCAAGGTGTCGAGTGCGAGCTACCGAAACTCGCTCCAGCAAACCACGATGGAGCGAGTGAGCGAAGGCAAAAGCGGCGCTTTTTCTACTTCACAGAGGACCGGAAGTACGTGGTGAAGACGCTGACGAGCGAAGAACTCAAGTTCCTGTTGAGCATCCTGCCGAACTACTACACGTTCATGAAGACAAACCCGGACACGTTCATGACGCGGTTTTTCGGGTGCCATGGACTCACTATGTATGGCAAGACGGTCTTCTTTGTGGTCATGCAAAGCGTCTTTGCTACTTCACTCCAGATCCACGAACGCTTTGACCTGAAAGGATCGTGGGTAGGCCGGATCGAGGGCGCAAACCCACGGGCACTATCGCCACGTGCAAGTTCTGCAACTCGGACTACACAGTCGGCGGTAGTCATGACCAGCGCTGCAATGTCCGCGGTGAAGGGAACATGAAGCACCAGTACGACCAAGTGGGCAAAGACCTCAACTGGAATCGTCACATGGCGCTACCGTATTCAACAGCGCGCGCTGTGGCAGTGCAATTAACGAGTGACTCGGAGTTCCTGTGCAGTATCAATTCCATCGACTACAGCCTGCTAGTGGGCATTCACCACCGCAGTTTCAACGTCTCGCACTATTCATCTGCCGGGAGCGTCGACTCGCCGGCTTTTGTCACCCACGAGAGCGGCTGCAGTGTCAGCAGTGTTAGCAGTCAGTTCCGAGTCTCCAACCGCAGTGTGCGGAGCAACAGCAGCGATTCCTACGGCTTCGGTGTAAACTCGAGTTTCGTCCGCAACCGAAGCAGCAGTGAAGGCAATCAGACCAGTCGTGGATGCTATTGCACTTCCGGTAGCAATAGCAACACGTCGAAGAAATCGCTCCACCAGATCGCCAATAGAGGCATGAGTGTGGACGAGGTGCACGGTCCAGGTCTGTACTATCTCGGCCTCATCGATATGCTCCAGCAATGGAACTTTCGGAAGCGCGTCGAGCACTTTGTCCGTGTCTACCTGCTGATGCAAGATCGCCACGGGATATCGGTGGTAAACCCACGTCAGTACGCGGATCGGTTCCAACAACGGGTGATCGAGGAACTCATCTACGACACCGCGGCGTTGCCTACGCGGAATCACCAGGACAGCGTGTCGTTGACACAGCTTCAAATCCAGAACCAACGCAATGTTCAGCTGGTGGAATCCAACCGAACGTTGAGCACCATGTTGGCGTCATTGGACGGCAGCGGCGCCACTTTCAGCAGTCAACCGTCGTTGGGAGGAGACCCCTTGCCAACATCACCCTGTCACCGAACGTAGGTGTCAACTCCATATTAAACTCCCCGTGTACCCCACCGATTGCTGCCGCAGCGCCAGTAAAGGCAGGTCGTCCCATCTCAGCGCGGCGTCGAGCAGATAATGGGAGCTGTTGCAGTTCCAGTGGCGTTGGGCGTCTATCGGGTGGTCTCGTCATGGAAATCCCTGGATCCAATCTGCCGATGGTGTACCCGACAGCACTAGATGCACTGCCACCACATCTGCGTCGACCATTAGCACCTCTGACTCCATCTCCGCGGACGTCTTCAGTGTATCGACATGATTCCGAGATGTCCAAAGGGCGATCAAACAGCTCAGCGCACAGCAGTTGCTCGGATGCAGTTTCCAGAATCACTAGCAGTGGGCGGCGTACGAGCTCACAGTAGTAATTCCGCCACTGTGTCGCACCTGGAAGAGGGCGCGCTTAGAGGCCCAGCCAGCCCCTCGACTACCGGATCGTGTGCACCCCAACGTTTCCAGATAAAGCGAGGGCTATCAACGCTTCCACATTATCCGCATAAACCATTATCAAGTTTTTGTGTAGACTGGATGCCAGCAAGTGTACCAGATAATGTCTTCAATATCATTCTAGAAACGTGGACAGCTACCAACCTACGTGCATAGTTCCATCTCCTGCAAAATCAACTCGAAGGGAATACACAAGAAAAAGGGTAATCCGCAACTTGACTGCGAAGGCAACCAGCAGACACAAACATCTCGAAAACAGATTTTATGGCTTGGTTATTGAGCTGCTTGTTTCCGCTGAAAACTAGCTACTGGTGTAACCAAGTGTTTGTGTTCGCACCTGCTACTGCAACTGACTTTGTCTGTTCTAGGCACTTGGTTTCATATTTTGCTGGTCCATTGCACTGAGTGTCAGCATCGATCGTCGATAATTTCTTCACAATGGTCGCCTCCTTCACCACCGTCTTGCTGTCGTCGATCCGCACAGAACACAGTCCTCTCTCCGACGATCGAACAAACTCTGAAAAAACGAGTTTTCTGCTGGCAAAAGCAAAACTGATCCATTTTGCTGAACTACGGTAGATTTCCTCTTCTACTTTAACATCAATATCAGTTAACCTCGAGCACCAGTCAAGTTCTGTCGATGATTTAAAAAAGCGGCCGATTCCTTGTTGCAGTAAACGCGGTGATCCAAATAATACCCTACCAGGTATTCTGATTGCGAAGAGAAATACATTTTCTCGTATTTACTCGTTCACTGATTAAATTCTACATGCAAATACGCGCTTTCTGAGATCACATACCGGGCTAGCAATCAGATCATCTTCAGCATGTTTGGTTGATGTGCTTTTATCCAGCTTAAACGACTTTCTTGTTTTGTTTTGTTTTGCCCTCCTGGATCGTATTGGGGATCGACAATGCTGGAGTTATTCTGGTTAAGCCGTTGCTAACCGACATCATTGATGGCACCTCGTGTCCGAATGCATTGAGGGACCGAGGGTGTCAATGGCGACGGTGCTGCAGCGTGTGAAGGACAAGCGTTTGACAGCGGCCCAGGAAGAGGAAAGTCGTGTGATCTTCGAGCTGGGAGCAGAAGGTTCGGAAACGATGACGGTCAAGCAACTGAAAATGTGTTTGAAAGCGCTGGGCTTCACCGTTGCGAAAGGCGAGGCACACACACTGGTGTACGAGTTCGACTACACGGATGCCAAGACCATCGGCCTCGCTGATTTCCAGAAGATTTTCCTCTCAAAGGTAGGAGAATACACGATCGACCAAGGTCTTCCTTTTGGGTAGACGTATTCACAACACTCTGCTGGTACAATAGATGCTGGAAACAAGTGAGCGAGAGCAGTTCGACGAAGCGTTCAGGTAGGCATTCGTTCGGCTGCGAAATGATAGTTGTAAATCAACCTAATCGTTATGCTTGCTGTTCAGGGTTTTGTCGACCAACGCGGACCAAGTGTCAATACGTGAGCTGTCGGCGTCTCTGAAGGCAACAGCTATTGAAGACACCGAAAGCAAGGCTGCAAACAACGAAGTGATCGATACAGATCTGCTTCGACATCACATGGGTCTGCAGTATTACGACGACAAAGACATCGAGGCGGTTCAAGAATTTCTACACAATACGAGCAGTACAGCAGAAGAAACGTGCATCTCCAAAACTGCACTTTCAGCTTTCCTTCGTATATAGCAACAAAAGCCGTTTGTTTGTCTGCTGCTGAGTGGCGGTTCATCCTAGCGAGGTGGAGATGTAGACGTGGTTTCGATCCTGTAGCACGTCGCAGATGACATCCGTCAGCTCGAGCTCGCGCTTGCCGTCCTTGATGATCTTGGTGGGGATGCCCAATTCCAACCACCCGTTTGCCTGATCGTCCTCGTCAAACCGAGCAATGGCCACATGCCCCAGCCAGACAACCTGCTGGGTACCGAAGCCGCAGTGGATCGGGATGATCTTGTCCCGCACATGAGCCATGACGGTGATCGTGTCCTCCGCGCCGTCGTTCGGCGTCACTTCCGCGTCTTCCTCTTCATCCAGACCTGGGTTCTCGTCTCCTTGCTCTTGCTCGGAGTCGTCTTCATCCACCACAAGCAGCTTGGTCGAGGAACTCATGAGGGAGTCAAGTTGAAGTACTTACAATGTAGCCATGTCTCGCGAAACGACGCGGCATACGATCTTGCAGTGTAGCCATGTCTCTAGAATTGGTCCATGCAAACTTCAACCACGCTTCGAGTCGGTGAGTCACCTGTAAACGGAACTTACACCGGAATGGGAGTCTATGCAGGTAAGAACCGGAAGGGACTCGAAAAATAGTTGCGATCTCCGACCAACAGCTCCAGTCCGTTGATACAACTTCTCTCCACGTCGGGCGTCTCGCAGCGAACCATTCGCCAAAAATTAGCAGTCGACAAACGTGAATCCGGCTCAAGACCACCTCCATGGGACTCGCCAAACTAATTGGGCGTCAGGGTCGCGACGACGGTACTTCGTCTCGCGTAAAGCCCCAACGGAGGAGATCAGTCCCAGCAGTGACGAGGCTCCGTCTAAACCCGATGCGAGTAAGCTCTACAATGTTCCGTCTGATGCTGAGTTGCTGCAGCGAGCTCGAGACGCTCATTCTAGCGTCGATTTCAACTCCCTGTCGGCTGACCCGGAACCAAACGGAGACTGGAGACGCGTGGAAGCCGCAGATGAGTTCGTCGTTTTCAGACGACAAACTACCGTGAGCGACAACAACGAAGCCCCAAAGAGAGGTCTGGAGGTCATGTGTGCTGGTCGAATCGACGCTAGTCTCGAAGAAATCGCCAGTATTTTCCGTTCGAGCTCCGAAGCCGAGCACAACACCGTCATGATGGGACTCTACGCGAAGAGCTTCATCTTTGGGTCGTATGAACGGGAAGTAGCGTGCTCGGAGAACCATAACCAAGACGAGGACGACGATGACGATGACATTGATGCGAGCGAGCAACTTGCCGTGAAGACCAAAAGCTTCTCGCGCACGAAAATCTTCGCACACAACGAGCAGTGGTGCTACTTCGACTACTATCAGCGAAACGAGGAATCCCAAAGCTTCACGATCTCCAAACGAGCACTGCAGGCTTCGGAAACCACGCCCGGGCGTATCGGAGAAAACGCCCGTGTGGACCAGCTCCACGGGTTGAACGCCTCGTACCTCGTCGAGAAAATCCCCAATCAAAAGGAGTTGCGGGTGGTGTTTCACGCGTGGTTTGAACTCTCGGAGCAAGACATGCAGATACTCTCAACCAAGAAACGAAAAGGATCAAGACGCAAGAGCCACGAGAGTGCAAGCTCGAGCTCGAAATCTGCAGCGGCGACCTCATCCGACTATCGGGATGCGACCAACCACAGAGCACAGCTTCGTAGGTTGCTGGCAATGGCGCACGGCGTGACAAAACTCCCGATCTGGTGCGTCGTCGTCGGTTTGGCGTGCAAGTGCCGGCAGACTTGAGCGTCATACACGTCTCGAATCCGCGTTGTCCTTGCTGTACCCGCAAGTTGGCGCCCGTCAAACTCGCCCTAGCATCGATCTTTGTCAAGTCGGATACGAAACGCTGCTACCTGTGCGGGTATTTGGTCTGCATGGACTGCTGGACGCCTGAGCACATGGAATGCGCCGCTGGACGAGTGGCTGCCATTGTCGTTTGCACTCGATGCCAAGCTAACGTTCAAGCTTGTGAGTACGCTGAGGTGTTTGCTGGTACTGCTGCACAACGGGAGAAACACCGCGGAGCACCTCGTGTCGTGGAAGACTCGGACAATAAGTCGACAGCTTCACTACTGGTCGATTTCCTAACTGCTTCACTTCTGAGCTCGAGTGCTGGCAGTCCTGACCACGATGCTATGATGGCTGTGATTCGGACGCTTCTTCGAACTCAAGACGGTTCTGACAGCAGCGACGACGAAAACGACAGCGAGTATGAAGGTGTCGAGCCGCGCTTCGAGGTTCTTGGGGAGACTGAAGCGGTACAGAAGGTTGGTGAGTTGCTGAGCAACGAACAGCAATTACCAGCCTTGGAAGCGTGCAAATTGGGGAACGCAGCTCAAAGGAATTACCCTTTGGATTTCACGGGTGACCCCACCGACGTCCCTCATTCTCCGATTCCGAGTAATGAAGCCGACCGACTTGCTACTGCCGAAGATATTGGGTTTCTCCAACTGGCCAACTGCCTTGCGCCAGAAACTCCACCACCAGAATCCGACTCGGAGAGCAAGAAACCCGACACGAAAGATCTCGAGCTGCTCTGTCGCCTCGCCATTAAAACGCTGAGCTGTTCGTACTCGTTCGTGACGATCATGGGCCCCAAGCACGAGCACATTTTAGCTGGAACGCACCCGGGCTTCGTCGGTGCAGCGGTACCAAGAGAGCAAACGACTTGTCAACACGCGTTGATGTCGCCGCACCCGTTCATGGTCGCTCATAATGAAGCGGACGTGCGCTTTCACAACCAAGGAGCGGTGAAGCAACTCCCCGTTCGCTTCTACATTGGCTTTCCCGTCATGGTTCCTCCTGTAGGTGGTGGGCCAGGGTTGGCCGTGGGGATGTTGTGCTGCATCGACTCGAAGCCGCGGGCGGAGATCACTCGAGTCCAATACGCGACGATGAATCGTCTGGCCAGCACTGCGAAGTGTTTCTTGCTGCAAAAGAGTCACCAATTACAGCTGGAGCACGCAGCGCCGTCCTAGTCGTGGCTTGAAAAGTAGGTACAAAGAAATAGGACCAGGCAGAGCCTGTGTAGATCAATACATATTGTTTGGCGAGGCGGCAACTGCAACGGCAAGTATACCTATGTAGCCATCTTGCTGTACCCATCTTTGTTGAACCCATCTGCGAAATGTGACGAGGACACGGCATCTGCCACACCAATTTTACTCAATTCTCCATCACCGGGACAGGCCGCCGTTACTAAACTCTCTCTTGGTTTCACTATGCTCATATCAGGACGTTGTGGCCTCCAGTCGTCTCCATTACTCCATCATCCACGGGCACGCGACCGGAGCTTCACGCCTCGCCCCTGCGCCCCCAGACGGCCTCCAGCCTCCATTCGCCCCTCAATAGCTGCGCCTACATCTCCTCCATGTGGCTCAACAGTCGCGACCTCTCGGGGACGACGACGCCGCCGCCACACGCGATGGCGTGTGGGGCTTCGCCTCCTCGAACCAAAACGCGTCCCACGGGACCATCGGCGCCTCCGGCTCGCGCGCACTGTGGAACCGCATGGAACCCGAAGAAGAGGAGCGAGAGGAAGAAGCTCTGCCGTCGTACTTGTCGTATCTCCAACCAGCTTTTCGTCCAGCGCCGACAACGGCCACGACGCTCTACGCCCCCAAACGAGCGGCTCCGGGGCTCCCGTCGCCTTCTCCGCCACTGCCAGAGCCTGTGCCAATGCCAAACAATGTGGGACACGTGGCACGCAAAAGCTCCGAGCTGGCTCAAGCTCTGGAGCACTTGGTGCTTGGCTCGGTGCAAAGACACTTAGGAGACGACACCCAGAGGAGTTCCAGTCGCTGCAGCTGCTCCTGCGACGCTGTCAAGACACAGATGAACGAGCTCAATATGCAGGTGCAAGCGCTGCAGAATCAGGTGCTGGAGCTGAGCAAGAAGAGCGCCAACAACGGGAACTGGAGCGCCAACGCACCTTCGTTCGTACCTAAGCAGTACCAGCCTCAGGTCCCTCCTCCTCCGGTGCCGGTGGATGCTACGGCGACGGTGCTGAGTGACCGCATCTCGACGCTGGAAGGTCGACAGAGTGCGTTCCAGTCGCAGTTGGCGCAGATCGCCAAAGTGCTAGGCATTCCGACGGGCAAACCGGGCAAACACAGTCCGGTCAAGCACTTGGTGCAGACGTTGAAAGACGAAGTGGATGCAAAAGTGCAACAGGCGACGGAGCATTTAACTGCGGAGCTCCGAGAGATGCTGACGGGGAAAGCTCCAGTGATGAACGAAGACGCTCAAGAAATGCTGTCGTCGAATGCGGTGCTGGCGGCTCTTGCAGGCGAACACGAGGCGTCTTTGGCGCGACTGAGTGGGTCTTTTGAAGAACTTTTGGCCGAGGAGGCGAGACAGAGAGCAGCGCTCGAAGCGCGTGTTCGCAACCAGTTGGCGCAACAGGAGGAGTGGCTGCAACAGCTTGAAGGAGCGTTTGGGTCCACACACGGCCCGGAACACGAGCAGGAGCCGACTTCGAAGGCGACCGCTCAACGCAATGTGGACGTGAAACTCGCAGCGCTGGAGCGCAAATGTGACGAAAGCCGCGAACTGTGCAAACGATTTGCGCGGTTACTTCCTACTACTGCAAGGCCAAATTTGCGGTTGCAACCGAGTGACGAAGAAGAAGAAGACGACGGGATGAACTGGCCAGGACACATGGTAGGCAGAGGATAGCGAGGTATGACTAGAATGAACCTGCGTGTTGTATTTTGTTACCTTTTGTGTTTGCTGTGTGGCTGTGGATCTTCATGACGCTGGAGCTGCTTTCTGCTGGAGTTGCAGACCTTTCTGCTGCACCAGCATTGACGCCGTTCTCGCGAGGTTCTGCATCGTTGCGTACTGCGAGCGCGTGAGTTCCGGATGAGCTTTACTGTCGATGCAGCAGAGCGTGCCCACCGCAACTTCATCGTCATCGGTGTCCAGCACCGGCGCAGTGATGGGAAACCCAATGTACGAGCGCAGCGACATGAGCTTGACGGTCTGGATACCTTGGAGACGCACATCCGCCTCCGGGTGGATCAGCACCAACGGGTCTTGGGACATCAACTGGTGCTGGCACATGGTGTAGTCGCGCGGCACAGCAGCTCCAGCGAAGTTCGGGTCGGTGGATGCCAGAACTTGCTCGTGGGTCGGCCCCATGATCGAGATCATGGCGTTCGAGCTGCCTAAAATCCTCACCGCGAGCTGACAAACGAGTTCCAAGTCGTGGACGTCAACTTGGTGACCTGGTTCGGTACCCACTGGAGCAGGGTTCACTGGTGCGAGAGTGTCGGCAAGAAGGAGCAATCCTGCAGCTTTTGCAGCTGAAAGACGGACGTCTTCGTTGTCTGGTATCGGACCTTGGGGTACCGAAGTCTCGGGCTCATCTGGCAAGTCCAGTGGGTAGCTGCGTCGCTCGGCGTTTCCAAGCGTACAAGTTTCCAGCGGTGGCAAGTTTCGTTCATCTTTCAGGAACTCGTCAACTTTGTTGATGATCGCTTTGGCGTCATACCGCTCCCGACAATGTTCTTGGTCGTCTTCGTCCTCTTCTGGAGCCTTCTCGTGCTGCAAAAACGCTCGCACTACTACGAGAACGTTGGAGCGTTCCGCACTGTTGACTGGAGACTGATCCAGCGACTCTGCGAGGAAATCAACTAGCACAGACGCAGTGGTGTTCTCGAATGAGTCGGTAACAACGCGAGCTGGTCCATGAGCTCGATCGGAAGAAATGTCCGAGTAGTTGCACGCACTGACGCAGTTCTGGCATCGCGTGCAGACAATCACCGCTTCTGTGCGCCCAGACATGCTCTCCATCGTCTCGGCGCTCCAGCAATCGGCGCAGACGAGATATCCGCACAAGTAGCAGCGTCGATTGTCCATTTTCAAGGGCGAGAAACTGCGACGAGTGAAGACGGAGGCTGCAGCGGATAGCGACAGTTTGACGGGGGCCAAACTGCGTGTACAGCATTGACAGTGAGGATTGGAGACCCGAATGGCGGCGAGATCAGCAGGCACTTGGAAGCCAAAGCGCCGACTGCGAATGAGTCCGGGGATTTTCGTCACGCCACCTGCAAGAGCTAAGAGGCGACGGGTTTGAGCCTTCTCACTGACTGGGGAAGGAGTATCCGCTGCGTTTCGCTCCAGGAGCATTGCGTTGTACACGACTCGTAGCCCCTTACTACCCGGATCGAGGTCGACCAAGTAGGCAGCAGCCAAGTCGTGCAATTGATCCACGCGAGTGTGAACACCGACCATCCGTCCCGGAGTGACCTCATCGTGCGGCAATGATCGCTGGGAGATCGTGAAGCCATCTCGATCGGCCTTGCGTTGGAAGAAGTCCGTGTAGCACCACTGCTCATTGGACCCGAAAAGAGCCGAACGAGCGAAGCTGCTCGTCTTCACCACCAGCGTCTCACTATTATCAGACACCGTCTTACCATCGTCTCCAGCTTCAGTGCAAGGTACACCACGCTCGACCGAACCGCACAGAAAACGCTTGGCGTACAGAGCTGTCATGACTGCGTTGTGTTCGGCTTCTCCACGTGGCCGCAAGACGGCTGCGATTTCTTCCAGACAAGCATCCAGGCGACCAGCACACAGCACTTCAGGACCACTTCGAGCGCGGTTTGGCTCGATCGAAGCAGTCGCGGCTTGAGCTTTGGCGTCTTGAAGGAAAACGACGAAATGGTCCGCCGCGTCCACGCGTTGCCAAGGTCCTCCGGCGTTCGGTCCTGCGGCCAATGTATTGAAGTTCACGTGCTGGTGAGCGTCCCGAGCGCGGTGCAGCATCTCCGCGTCGGACGGAGGATTTTTACTGCAGTCCGAAGCATTGTCGGAGACGTCATGAGGTTGAGTCGAATTGTTGTGTGAGACTTCCATCGGAGAACGACAGAGCTGGTTGAACAGGCCGCGTACCATTGAGTTGGTGGTGGAATGAGAAATGGCGTGCTGGTTTCAAGCCCACAGCTTCGTCCTACGTGACGACAGACGAGTGGAAGTCTACGAGTCTTTATATACCAGTCTGGATTTTTACAAGGTCAAGTGCGGAACGTTACCACTAACTACACTGCTCTGAACGGAGACGCCTAATCTTCTGTGCCGAGCTGCTCTCGAACTTGTCGCCCTTTGATTTGGACCAACCTCGACGCAGTCTCACACAACCGGTTCATGGTCACGTATTCGGATCGAGTGAGCTCGCTACGCGCAGTGGAGCCGAGGCAGCACAATGTGCCCACCGGCATTTCCGTGAGTGAGTCGTGGCCGTCGTGGATCGGCACTTTGAGTGGGAACCCCACGTAGAACCGGACCGACAGCGCTTTGACGGCCTCGATTTCGTGAAAGCGGACGTCTGCTTCCGGATGAGTAGCCACGAAAGGCTTGGTTGTCATGATGGTGTGCTGGCACATGGTCTGTTCACGGGGACTGCCGCATGGAAGAAGCCCGGGTTTGTAGCGGCCAGAACGTGGTTGTGCTTGACCCCCATGATCGTCACGAACGAATGGCAGCACCCCGTTACTTTGAGCGCAAGTTGACACAGCAAGTTGAGGTCTAGGACATTGCACGCATCGTCGAACGAGTCGGGGATGTCAGTCAAAGGTGCGTGTTGGTAGGCGAGCTGCAACAAGCCCGTATCTCGAATGATCTTCAGGCGGAGTTCGTCATGACTCGGGATCACACAGGGAGGCACCATAGTCACTGGATCGTCGGGCAAGTCGATGACAAATCCGCGCTTCTCGGCGTTGGCCAGCACACAAGACTCGAGTTGTGGCAGTTGAGCTTCGTCACTCAAGTAGTTTCCGAGCTCACCCACTGCGACGTTGTCGCTTTGGTTCTCGCTGAAGCCTTCGTCCGAGTCCGCATCGTCTAAGTCGCTGTCTTCGCTCGCTGTAGCTTCGCTCTGTTGCAACATCATCCGAACAACAGACAGCATGGCATCTCGGTCGGCCCCTCCGACCGGAGCGTTCATCAAAGACGCTGCGAGAAAGTCGGTCAACAGTGAAGCTGAACACTTGTCGGGTTTGTCGGCAACAACCTTCACGGGGCCACGCGCGTGCTCCTGTTCGGGCGTACAAACTTCGGAGAAATCGCACGCCTTGACACACGCGCTGCACCGTGTGCACACGACAATGCCAGCCACGCGTCCAGCCGTACTCTCCATATACTCGGCTCTCCAGCAGTCAACACAGACCAAGTAGCCACAAAGGTAGCAGCGTCTGGTGTCCTTCTTCATGGACTTTAGACTCCGCTTGGCGATCGCAGAAGCTGCCAGAGCGATGGACATTTTCACGGGAGTTAAACTGTGAGTACAACATGGACACCGAGAGTTGGAGACGTGGATCGCGTCGTGGTCCGCAGGGACTTGAAACCCAAAGCGACGACGGCGAATGAGCTCTGGAAGTTTCGTCACGCCGTGTGCTAAGGACAGTAAGCGTCGAAGCTGAGCTTTACTATCGCTAATGAGTTCAAGACGAGCATCCAGGCTTGACGTGGAGCTCCAGTTGGACATGGAGCTTTGTCGGCGACTGCTGCTACGACTGGAAAGGGTTCGATCACTAGCAGAGGCCGAGTTCTCGATGTTCAAGGGCTCTTCGAACCAGGCATTGTACACGACACGGAGTCCTTTTCGGTTCGGAAGTTGGTCCACCAGGTATGAAGCGTTGAGTCCGTGCAGCTGATCCACACGCGCGTTGGCTCGTACGACGCGGCCTGGCGTTGGTTCGAGAGGAGGTAACGCACACTGCGATATCGTGAAGCCATCGCGCTCCTGTTTCCGCTGGAAGAAGTCGGAGAAACACCACTGTTCATTGCGCCCGAAGAGCGTCGTACGCACGAAGCTCGTGGTCTTCACGTCGAGCTGTTCGCTCGAGCTATTGCTCACGTCTTCGTCCTGGTTCTCTGGCAAGACTTCGCTGCACGGGACTTCGCGATCCAGAGACCCGAAGATGAAGTTCTTGCTGTGCAAACCCTCCATGGTGCTGGCGTGGTCGAACTCGGACTTGGAGCGCAGAACGCTCGCCACCTCCTCCAGACTCGCGTCCAGACGGCCAGCGCACATGACGTCCAGGCCGGAAGTTCGGTTGTCGTTGGAATCGCAATTGGAATTGGCTTGGCGTTTGAAGACCACGAACCGGTCCGCAGCTTCGACCTTTTGCCAGGGTCCTCCTGCTTCCGGACCGGCTGCAAGAGCTGCGAAGTCCACGTTGGCGTGAGCGCCTCGAACTCGCTCCAGCATTTCCCTACTTGATGGTAGTTTGTACAGCTTTTCGGTGTCGAACGAGTCGCTACGTTCGGTTGAAAAGGAGGCCCCTGCACTGCGAAATGAATTGGAGTCTTGGGAGCTGCTGCAGTCGCGTTGTCGACGCTTATTGGCGTCCTCGAACATTTTGGCGAGCCCCATCGACGAGTGGTAATTGTCGTGCTGGTGTCGTGGGGAAAGCGCAACTGGGACCTTCGAGGAGGTTCTTTTCGTAGACACCAGGAACTAAATGGGATTGTGGGCAGCATGGACGCGGGCTCAACGGCAGATTTTCGAGGGGTAGCGAGCTATTTTTCAGTCGTGGGGTGAGTTTCAAGTTCCGTGTTCTGAGTCGAGGACGCTGAACAAGTACTAATAATGCCAGTGGTTGCAAGCCTTTGGCGGCAAATAAGGTAAATAAGTCAAGCAAGCGGCGTTGGACGCGCAAATGCAATGTGGCGTGGGTGGGTGGCCGGAGATTGTCCGACGAGAAAGCGCTTTGAAGAGATGGTGCTTTTGCGTCATCTGCTATAGTTCCAAGTTAGCAAGATCAATGCCCACAACGACGGCCATCAATTTGCGCAGTAGATGTCGCGGACAACATGGTATGATACCAGGTTTTCGTGTCCAGTTATAATGTTACTGCACGCAGCTCGATGTCGTGGACCTAAGCACTAACATGACCAGCCAACTAATGTTTGAAGAGGGAAGCACTTGTATCAATAACTGGGTGCGTGCTGTTGCAGTTGTCGGCTCTTTTGCAGTAAAAAGTGCGTGGCTGTACTTGCCAGGCGCTTCATGGTCGCGTATTGAGTTCGAGTGATCTCGGCCCGTGGCTTGACGTCGATGCAGCACAACATTCCAACCGTCATGTCTTCATCGCTATCACTCGGGACTGCCAACGGAAAGCCCACGTAGAAGCGAATGGGAACTTGGATCGTAGCCTCTTGTCTGTGAAGACGCACGTCGGCTTCGTGGTGGACGACCATGAACGGGTGTGGGGACATCAACGCGTGCTGACAAGTAGTTTGCTCTCGGGGTACAGCAGCTCCGACAAAAGCGGGATGTGTCCCCACCACGATATGTTCATGCTTGGCACACATAATAGTCACGAACGAATACGCACAGCCCAGCGTCTTCATCGCCAAGTGACACAACAATTCGAGGTCGTTCACAGCAGGAAGATCAGCTTTTGCATCAGTTTGCGGAGTCTCTGGTGCAAAAAGGTTCGCCAGCTCGAGCATTCCGGCCGACTTGATCGTTGCCAAGCGATCGGCTTCGTTGCTTGGAATTGGAGAACGGGGAACGTTAACGGTAGGATCGTCCGGCAGATCGAGCGGATAATTGCGCTGGTCCGCATTTCCGAGCTTGCAAGCGTCCAACTCAGGCAAAAACTGCTCGTCACGGAGCATTTCGCCGACCTTTTCCACTCCTGCAAGCTCCTTGAATCGGGGAGCAGCTTCGTTGTCTTCGTCTTCGTCATCGTCAAGACGTCCATCTTCAATTTGGCGCAACAGCATTCGGATCACGACCATCACTGCAGCATGTTCGTGGCTTCCTGCAGTTGCAGTTTGCAGCGAAGTCGACAGGAAATCGACGAGCAACGGGACGGGGACGAAGTGGTCGAGTCTTCCCCAACGCGAGGAGGTCCTCGATGTCTTTCGCGCTCTGCTGCAGACCCTGCAAAAACCTCTGCGTATTCGCACGCTTGAACGTTCGTGTGACAGCGAGTGCAAACCACAATTGCAGCTACCCGCCCACTCATATTTTCCATGTGCTCGGGGCTCCAGCAAGCCACGCAGACGAGATATCCACACAAGTAGCAGCGTCTCGTGTCCATCTTGCGGTATTCGAGCCTTCGGTTCGAGATCGCGGACGCCGCCATAGCAAGTGACAGTTTGATAGGAGCCAAACTGTGCGTACAGCACGGACAGCGCGTGTTTGAAAGGCTTATCGCCTTCAAGTTTGCTGGCACTTGAACCCCAAATCGACGGCGACGAACGAGATCGGCGAGTTTCGTGACGCCGTGCGCCATCGCCAGCAAGCGACGGAGCTGCGCTTTGCAGTTACCGTGCAAAGCGTGTGAGCTTTCGCGTTCCCTGTCCGTCTGAAGCTCGGAATCAAACCAGACACGGTACACTACCCGCAGTCCCTTTCGATTGGGGAGGATGTCGACCAGATATGAAGCGTTCAACCCGTGAAGCTGATCAACACGAGCGTTGTCTCCAAGGATTCGGCCTGGAGTCGACTCAGAAGCCGGCAAGGCCCGTTTGGTGATCGTGAAGCCGTCGCGCTCCTTTTTGCGCTGGAAGTAGTCCGAGTAGCACCACTGCTCGTTGCGGCCCAAGATGGTCGTCCGCGCGAAGCTCTTGGTCTTCACCGTGAGCTGCTCACTGTTGTCTACCTGGTTGTGGACTTCGGAGCACGAAACTTCGCGTTCGTAGGACCCGAAGATGAAACTTTTGGCGTACAGCGCCGTCATTGCCGCGTTGTGCTCCGATTCCGAGCTGGACCGAAGGATACTTGCGACCTCTTCCAGACTCGAGTCGAGACGACCAGCACACAGCACTTCCAGGCCATTGGAACCCCGTGCTTTGCTAGCTGAGACTTGTTTTCGGAAGACGACGAAGCGGCCGACAGCCTCCACGCGTTTCCACGGTCCGTTCGCTTCCGGTCCGGCAGCTAACGCGTCAAAATCCTCGCTGTTGTGTGCGGCTCGAGCACGCTCCAGCATTTCTTGGTCGGACAATTGGTTGGTTGTGTGCTGGAAGTCGTCGTCGCTCTGCTGCGTGGAAATCGTCGGACGCGTCGCAGTGTTTTCCGAGGTCGATCCACCCCAAGCTTGTCGACCTCGTCGTCCTGCATCTTCCAGCAGGCCACGAGCCCTTGACAAGTACATGACACAATAGTTTTTAGCGGATTCCAGTCGATAGAGTTCGAGTGCCAACGTCCGTCAGGAGATAATGCGTCAAGTGCTGTGGCTGCGGTGGTTGGTCGCCTGTCGCGAAGTATCCAGGGTGCGCTCTCCAGAGGAGTCCGGAGGCCTTGAAACGCCGCGAAGATGGTTATTCACGAGCTCAACAGCAAGATAGTCCAAGAATTCATCATGTGAGCGGTTTGGCGGTGACCCAGGTCACCACAAAAGTTTAGCAAGGATTTTGACTTAATTAATTTTTTTCTGGAGGGTCACCCAAACATGGATCCTAGCGACCGACGCCAGGGAGGAACCGGTGGGTCATATCAAACTAAACCCAGGCGTGGTCGAGTAGCAAGAGTGTTACCAACTGCGCTGGATCGCGCCTACGCAAGGCTTTGTGAAGACGAGGTAAAGTGACTGCAGGTGACGTACAAAGCTCTAATCTCGAGGAGAAGGCACGGAGCACGCTCAAGCGGAGGGTATGGTACTCTCTCTTATTCGCCAAGGTGTTCCCGACGTTCAGATCAGAGCTATCTTTGGCATTGGTGGGTCGATGATAACTCGCTTGAAACAACTGATCAAGGATGGTGTTGACACACTTCACACTCGGCGAGAACGAAAGACTCCCACCCATGCACTGACAGCCGATGATATTGAGTTTCTCTATACAAATTGTTGTGAGTGGAATTTGGAGGAAGGCTTCCCGTGCTCACATCGACGTCCAACAACACCGGTACGACCGGAGGTTCTAGATGCAACAGTGAGGAGCTTCTGGTGACGCGACAACCTGCAATCGCAGCAGCAGCTTCGGCAAAACATGCTCCAGTGAGGCAGCGAGCAAGTCCGCCACCTCCACCACAAGCTAAGTGCGCTGGGCGAAGGCAAGACCACTAGTGTAACGTAGGTAAGATGGTCGACAGGAGCACTGATAACGGAATTCGACCTAATAAATTGGATATGCATTTGCTTAGGATTTTTGAGAGCCGGGTTGTTTTGGTGACCCGGGTCACCGCCAGACCGCTCATGTACTGGACGGACATCTTCACAAAATAGGCACCACCCTACGAACCTTCCACACACCTCAATTCACCCAAGGTTTAAGTTGGATCAAGTGGTTGGTGGCATCCATGCTGAATCACCCTAGGATTCGTTGGTCTTGTCGACTGTTTTTACACGCCTTCACCAAGTGCACTAAAGTCAGCGTTCGCTCCAGTGAAGATGCTGCTTCTCGGCTCCATAGTAAGTTGTGACACGGAGCTTCGGCTGTGGTTGGCGTCGGAGACCGTGACGGATGAGGCGGCGCTTTGTGAATTGTGCTGTTGGTGGAGACAGCTGAGCCATTCCAGTTTCCACGTGGAGATGCTCCGTACAGTTCACTGGAAATGACCACCACGACGATTCCCGAGGGGTTTGTTGCGTCAGAGGGTCTGCAAGTCTACCACGTCTTTCCACTTACGAAGAAACGGAGTCGCGAGTAGCACTGCTACGTGACATCGTAGCGCCACATTCCTCCAGAGAGCGCATGGGGCTTCAACTCTCTACGACTGGCGAGACGAGCTCGCCCACGCTTGAAGCGCCAGCACAGCGGAGCGAGGCGAATTCTAGTCTATAATAGCGCCACGAACACCCCTGGCAGCAGAGGTCGAGAGCCGTGTTGAAGGCACCTCCGCAGCAGATGGCTACACACTGCTCCTCCGCCGGACATGGTTGTTGCGCCATCGGAGCCCGAGCTCATCACTGTCAGGTGCCGACTTCAAGTCGCCGTAAACCGTTGGTATACATGAACATGTAGCCATGTGTGCTTCAAGCACTTCGGGGTTTGGAGCACGCCCGCGTCTGCACCGGTGCCCGCCTCTGCTCGGTCCGGCTGGTCGCGGCGTGGGGCCCTCCGTCGTCGTCTTGTGTGTGCATCGGCTGTACATGTACATGTACAAACATCAGCACCGTCACATGTTACGCCGACGACCCTCGCGTCACCTCCGCCAATCTGTCAATGTGTCGGACCGCAGCTTTCCACATCAAACACTTGACGACCAAAGCACTACATACAAACGCTCTCGAGTCCCACGAAGACGTCGTAGCGAAACGATTAACAGAGAGCCGGGAGCTCCGCACTGGCGTCGAGTTAGCAAACGACTTGGCGGCCACTCGATGCCGCGATATCGCGGCTAGAAACTCCGCACCGCCGAGACATTGAGCGACATAGTCGACCCGTCGCAACACGTGCCACGAGCGACTTGTGCGAGAGGGCGACCGGGGCCGCAAGAACGTGGCGAGGATGAGAACGGCGACGGGAAGGGAACGTCCCTCGCTCGACTTTACGCTGGTCGCTTCCCGTCCGTCCATCGAGCCATTCGCGAATCTGCTCCGTCAGCCACAAGTCGACCACTTCCCCACTCGAAACTATGGGCTGCGCTCAATCCACCGCTGCGAAGGACCCGGCTGAGGCCACCCCCGCGGAAACCACGCCCGAGGTGCCGGCCACGGAGACCAAGACGGAGGAGACGCCGGCCACGGAGGACAAGACCGTCGAGGAGCCCAAGACTGATGAGGACAAGGCCGTCGAGGCTGAGGAGCTCAAGGTGGAAGAACCGAAGGCCGAGGAGGCTGCTAAGGTTGAGGAGCCTACCAAGGTGGAGGAACCGAAGGCCGAAGAGCCTGCCAAGGTTGAGGAGCCTGCCAAAGTGGAAGAGCCTAAGGCTGAAGAACTCACGATCGAGGAGCTTGCGGTCGAGGAGCCTGCTAAGGAGGAGGAGCCCAAGGTCGAGGCCGCTAAGGTTGAGGAGGTTGCCAAGACCGCCGCATAAGTTACAGACCGCACGGCACGAGACGACCCACGAGAGCGTGCTGAGACCTCCCTATTTTGCCAATAAACTCTGTATTTCCATCACGTGCAGCATGCAAGTGCAGTATCCTTCGCCATGTAGCCTTGCAAATCACCAGATCAAAGTGGGGACGTGTCTAGCTCTGCGTCTCCTCCGTCTTGACCTCCACCTCCACCTTCTCCTCCGCCACGACCTCCTCCTTCTCGTCGCCTTCCTCAATCTTGTCCTCCTTCTCTCCTTCACCCAACGGGAACCTCTTCTTGAGCCACTCGTCCAGGTGAGTAAACACCGCGTCTCTCTCCGGGTCATCAAACAGCGCGTGGAAGTAGCCGTCAAAGACCTTAAACTCCTTGTCCTCCGCCGCCAGCCGCTTGAAGAACGTCTGCGCCAACTCCAGACTCGTGACCTTGTCGTTCGACCCCATCATCATCAGCAGCGGCAGTTGGCACAGTTGACTCTGCTTGTCTTCCACCCTCGCGTCCGCTTCCAGCGCCTTCATGGCCTTCAGCGTCTCCGCCCCCATTCTGGCCGTCACGGGCTCCGACACCGTCAACGGGTCGGCCTTGAAGTCGTCCAGGTACTCCTGGTCTCGACACAGAAAAGCTTCGTTCACGCCCGGTACAATCCGAGCCTTGGGGAGGAATTTGCTCAAGGGACGGGCAAAGACCGCCTGGACCCTCAAAATGGCCGTCATTTCGACCAGCAACGCCGGCGCTACCAGCACCAAGCCGCTGAACTGGTGCTGGCTGCTCAGTACCGTATGTAGACTCACCAGTGTCCCGTACGACATCCCGGCCAAAACAAGGTTGGGTTCGTACGTTAGTGACAATTGCGGGTACAGTTGCGACTTGGCCATGGCCAGGAACTCGTTCGTGTCGTCCACGAAGTACTGGAACTTGGCGCTGTGGGCGCGTAGCCCGTGCTGGTCCGAGTCGCTGGCCCCGTGGCTCAGGAGGTCGTAGGCCAAGACGCCGAAGCCAGAGTTGCACAGGCGCTCGTACAGGTGGAAGTACCGTCGACTGTGGTCTCCGATGCCGTGCAGGTAGAGCACGACCGCTCGGAGGGGCGTCGTGGACGGAGGAAGAGCGCCAAGTAGGACAAGTTCTGTCCACGGGAGTTGGCGAACTGGCCGTCCAGGTGACGCAAGTGCGAGGGCATGTGCACTGCACGTAAAGCCGAGTTGACGCGGGCACGAGTCCCCATGACGGAAGAGATTGCTGAATGAATGACCGGGTGGGATGGGGAAAACGGACAGAGGAGGCTTGCCAAATGTTGGCACTAGACACCTTTCGAGACCTGAGCTGTTTATCACTTGTGGGATAGAAGCACATAAACAAACCATTTCTGTGGCGGCTAACCAATATCCAACATACCCTGTCAGACAAAGCGGTGAAACCGCCACTCTATCCAACACCTCCGTTGGATGGGGGCGCCGATACGAAATATACTCCCAGTTCTTATTATTTCCGACTTCATAGAGATATTACGGATTACAGGTCTTCTCATCGCCCTCCCCTCCCCCACTCAAAGATTTCCACTCCAAAGCTACTGGGCGATCGGGTTTCTCCACTACGCCAGATGCAAGATGTTTTAGACCTTCGCGTCGGCCGCAAACCTCGTTCAAGCAGCGCCAGCAGTAGTTCGGACGACACAGTTTCGGAGAGAGACGGTGCCACCAGCGGTAGCGCTGTACTGCGGGATGAAGAGCAGCTGTCTCCGTACTGGGGAGAAGGCTACAGCGGCAACGGAGGAGAAGATGAGAACGATCCCAACACGTCAAATGCGGAAGAAAACTCTACAGTCCAGCTGCAAGTGCAGGACGCGCTGGATGCGAGCGCCAGCTCCACCGCTGATCGCAAGATGCGTCAACGTTTCGGTCCAGAGGAGGATTACCTTCTCGCTGTGCAAGTAAACGTCGACGCTCCGTTCATGGCCGAGCACGGCGAGGTGAACAAGAAATGGCAGGGGCTTGCAGACAAGTTGAACATCAGCCTAAATTTCAACATGAAGGCTATCAAGGGAACAACGGCAAAGGCACGGTTCAAGACTTTACTAGCGAAGCACCGTGCATGGGAGTCGGAGTCCGCGAAGAAGTCGGGCACGGACGAGAGTGAGACCCCTTTCATCCGCGTCTTGACCGAGCTGGTATCAAGCGTCGACGACTATGAAGCCAAACTCGCGAACAAAACAGCCACCAAGAAAGGAGAGCAGCTGGCAAAAGAGCACTCGGGTGAAGTTGTTCGGCAGGCTGCCGTAGCGCGGATTCAACTCGGAAAGCGTCTCTCTCGTGGTGACGTTCCTGGCACTGACATCAATGAAGTGGGGAGGCTGCTGGAAAACAGAACCGGCTCAGCCACAGCAAAGGCGAGCCCAAATGGATGGCGCTGCTGGAAGAGTCTAAGATGCAGAGGGCGTCGATGTTTCAGGATTTCATGAAACAGCAGCAAAACGAGCAGAAGCAACGACTTGATTTTGAGAGGGTTGAGCGAGCAAAGGACCGAGCCGAACGCACAGAAGAGCGAAAAGAACGCCAACAAGAGCGAGATGTTCAAGCAAAACTAATTGCTAGTCTTCTCGAGAGAATATCAAAGGGCTAAAGCAGTTGACTAGCAAGCTGATGTGTTACGGCTTCCGAAAGTAGTCTTCTAGTGGCGGAGGCATACAGTTAAAATACTTGCTAATCTGATTGCCATTGTGTATACACGTCGAAGCATTCGTGAGCAATACCGCCACGCGAACCATTCTTGCAACAGGAGTCAGCAGCATTTTGTGCTTCTTGTTCCAGTCAAGAAATGCCCACTTTTTCTTGATGATACCGAATAACCATTCGATCGATACTCGCGACTTGCTCATGATGACGTTGAAGCGCCTTTCAGCACTATTCACGTAGGCATTGCAAAATGGACTGCATAGCAGGTCGTTAATCCCGTACGCGGGATCCCCGTACATCAACACGCCGAAGTCTTTGATCAAGTGGCTGCGCGAGATTTACGGAAGAAGCTTACTCTCGCGGAGCATGGTAGAGTCATGAAGTCGACCTTCGATAGGCCCATAGAAGGAAATGCATAGTCCTACTAGCGCCACAGCAAAACTATCAGTGATAACGAAACAGTATTCAGCTCCTACAGTCTCAGCTTACCGTCTGGAGTGCACACACCCTGGTAGTTCAAACAATGTCGTCTTTTGTGACCGCTGTAGCAGACTTTCTGCAGGTTTTCATTGTCGCCTACCGGGATGCAGTCGAGGGCTTCCTGAAGAGCTTGGAGTCCATTTTTGCGTTTACCCGGACGGCAAATGAATCCCTTCGTTCCATCGATGAACAAGGAGATTTTGGTGACGACGCCTCCTGTTTTGTCAGTGACAGCCTGCACATACTGAGCGTGACGCTCAGCATACACTTGATCATGAAAGAAGACTATGTTCTTCCATTCGTTGTCGAGGAAGCAATCTAAACGAGCAAAACTAAATTGTTAGCCGCATTAGCTGGTTCGTGTGCGACTCCCCTACTACACAAAGTACTCACAGGTGTCCGTAATGATGCGGCTGCACGCTGGATCTGAGCGCCCAAATTGCTTCTGAATTCGAGATAGCTTCTCAGGGTACGCGAGGCGATAACACAGCAAAACCAGTGCCTCGACGCCTAAGAGGCGGTCCCCTGCACCGCTGATGAATACGTGTGGCATGTTAGTTACACCGGCCAGTCGCTTCAGCTCGGAGCAAGTGAAGCGAAAGTCCTCGCGTGCATTGACATCAGGATAGGTGCCAAAGTTGAAGCGCACATCTGGAGTAAGCGGCCGTTCGACGACGTCAACTGCACCCTGCCTCAAAAGAAGAGCTTCGTCAGTGTCATCAAGCTCGTCCAGAAGCAACATGAGAGCAGTGGCAGCAGCTACACCGCATCTTTCCATCGCTTTGCGGTACTCGAACTCTGATCCCTTCCAGAGCTGCTGCGAAAATCACTTGGATTATCCAACAAACATCGTGCGTCGAAAGCAAATCTTTCTGGCTGTAGTATAAAATAAAATTATTTTAACAAATGGATCTTCTTTAAAAATAACATCTATTAAGTATTTAAAAATTATCAATTAAATTTAAAAATGTATGGAAGTTCTTAATCAATTATAAGAAGTTTGTGGGATATGGGCTAGCAGCTATCCCACAACCAGTATCCGACCATCTCCTCGAAAGGTGTCTAGTAGACACTATTTCGATGAAATTGTTTTGATCAATTTTGCAGGCACTGACTGGGTCGTACTTAAGCGGATGTTCGGGGTACCCGGCGAGGGTGCCAAGAGGTAAGATGTACCGAATGACACTGAGTCGGTGCTACTAGGCACCGATTACATAAAAGAGGGGTATTCTATTGAAATAAATTTCATATATTTCACTATGTTTAGAGATTTTGATGAGTGGCTCTGGTGGCCGATTCGCCTCATGTTACACGAAGGTTGTACACGATGTGACTCACATCACGTGAACTGTTGCTCGAATGGACAAAGTACTTGGCGATTTTCGTGCTGGTGGCCTTACAGAAGCTCGCAATGACCGATGATATCCGTGATGGACATATTTCGGGTAGGATTTCAACAATACTTTATTTTGTATGCATGTGATACCCCTCTGGACACATTGCGGGTCGACTGCCTTAACTATGGAGTATCACCGATCTCCTCTTAAGTACGCTCAAATAATTACCGACATCACAAAATCGTGCTTATCTAATAGCGTAATGCGGCAACTAACTCCGAGGCCTCCTCACACGATGCCCGTGTAGTAATGACACGGGGGCGGCTCTGAAGCGGCATAGGATGGGGCGGCTGCGCGTGCGGCCGCGGCCCTGCACGGCCTGCTCCATCTCGCGCTCCAAGAGGCGCTGGGCATCGACCTCCGCGTCGGCCGGGTCGGGGCGCTGCATGGGGTCGGTGGCGCTGGCGGTGGCTGTACTCATGGCCCGGGCTTTCCAGGGGTTTCTATTGAGTTAATACTGCCTGGCCGTGCGGACGAGGGGCGGATATCGGCTTCGATAGTTGGCGTCGAAGGTCATGAGGCTGCAGAAGATGGCCAGCTCCTGCATCCCAGCACGAGTGGAGCCTCGTCGAGACTGGTAGGCAGGAAGAGCTCCGTGTCTAGTTCGGGCTCAATCTTGAAGAAGACACCATGGCATCCACGGTGCGCGGCGATCGATCGGCGCGGTCGACGGTGGAACTCGCAGAGCTTGTGCAGCTTGCCGTTGCACTTGATAGCCTGCAAGTTCTGGCAGTTGCCCGACGGTAGCCGCAGCGAGTGGGCACGACGGGGATGTTCAATTTAAGTGTGAGGTGTGCAGGTAACACAGATAGACGTCGTTTAAAACGACTCGTTTTCCATGCCAAATATTACGACTTCATGGTGAATATGAGCAAACCGAGACGTCGTAGGTCACTGAAGCCTCTTTCAGTGGTATGCCGGCGTTGACAACAGCGAGCGCCGCTACCCAAGTGCCGACTGAGACCTTCTTCCGAGTGTTCTGCTTCCTCGGCTTCTTTGCCTTCGTCTTCAGTTTTTTTATTAGGGGGATCTTGGAGGGGTCGTTGTTTTGGCCACTGAGGTCGGAGATGCGCGCGAAATGGCTTATTCGAAAGAAGGTTTTCCCGTCTTCCAGCATAAGTACGCAAGACAGGCGTTTGGCGGGTAGTTACGGAGTTAGTGAAAAATTGGTCAGAAGCCTTTTTTCGTTATTGACTTGAATTTGTATGTGGAGACCGATACCCAAAATATGTCCATACCCGAAATATGTCCATCACGGATAGAGGATGGAGGATATTGAGAACTCCGGCAAGGCTTCAAGGAGGAGACGATGATGTTTGTAAGGACGCGATCGACAGAGGCTATCGCAAAGGCTGCCAATTTGAGGTCGTCAAACCGCCGTAGATGCTGGAGCATGCGCAAAGCGACTAATTTGCGTGAAGCAGCAGCGCGTTAACAGATCGCCTACAGTGCCAAGATAGCCATGCTTTAAGGATACACAAGTACGTAGTAAAAGCTCTGTGTGTATTGATAGTGAAGTGCAAATGAAGTCAAAGGCTAGCCACTATACGATATGCTACGGAAGACACTTCAGTAGGTACCGCAGTCGGAGAAACCGCAAGAGCGCTGGACTTGGCTTAGAGGGCATAGGCACATCGCGAATGTAACACTAGAAGAACGTAAGCACCATAACACCACAGCTTGATGCATCCGGTTGTCGTGGCTGTGTTGCTTTGTTGATCGTCAGGCTGGCGGACATTTCCCCAAAGAGATCACCAAGCAGTTTTTCACACATATCGTAGTACTTCGATTTTGCCCGTTGTATCGGGTCAAAGATGGTGATTCCCTTGCGTTCAGTGCGGAAATCAAATACAATTCCACACCAGTGGTTGTTGTCGACGTGCAGCGCCATCAATACCAATTCGTTCGCAGCGTTGAATGGGCCACCTCTTGAAATAACGCGCAACTTGTCTTCCCTCTCACTGAACCGATGAAAGATGGGGTCAATGATGCCGACCTTCTGGTTTTCTTCTTGAATAAGCACCAGCACATGACCCATGCAAGCATCGTCTAGCCATTCGTTTCCACGCAGGGAGAGCAGCGATAGATAATGATGCCGACCTTCTGGTTTTCTTCTTGAATAAGCACCAGCACATGACCCATGCAAGCATCGTCTAGCCATTCGTTTCCACGCAGGGAGAGCAGCGACAGATAAGGCAAGCTCCCAAATGTAAATTGCCGTCCGCCACGAAGCAAAAGACGCTTGATTTTCTGCTCACGGTCCACAGGATCACCACATACCCCATCTGAAATCTTAGTCGGTACTGGAATGCGCTTGCTGCTTGTGTTCACAGCCCAATTCAAAGCGTCTTCTGTATCGTCGATCTGCTTCAGCGCTCGGTGCCAGCGATCCATAGCGTTGATGTCCTCGAGCTTGTATACTCCAAAGCGAGGAACCCGTACACTCACGCTGTCGTCGGCAGTGTCAACTGGCAAAGCTTTGCAGAATTGCCGGATGGCATTTTGCGCTTTCGTTACAAACCATTGCGGGAAAATGTAGCGAATAGCGGTTTCACACTCATCAGAAGAAAATACACCAGCGATTGCTTTCTTGGACTGCGGGATCGATCGCTCCGAGAGTGTCTGCGTTTTGTTGTGGATATCATTGTAGCAGTAGTCTTCGTCGAGAATTTTCACAATATCACTCAGCGTCGGTACTGGTACCAGCGTTCCTTGAACTAACTTCGTTGCCTTCTGCTTTCCACTTGTCATGCGGCTCTTCTTCTCCGATACATTTTGTTGCTTCCTCACTTTCGGACGTCCGCGGCCCTTTGCACTTTTGCTGATTGTAAATGAAGAAGGTTGATATCCGTCCGATGCGTCGCTCTCAGAAGCCGAGGGGTGGCGCTTAGTCAAGATACTTTGAGGCTTCCCAACGGTACTTGTAGGCATCGCGTTGGTGACTGCGGGCACAAAAGAAGTAACCGTAGGCACCGATTCAGAGGATGATTGCGCTTCATCCGGAGCGGGTTGAGTTTGTGGTACGTCATCGGAGGAGACGAGTTCAGGAGTCGCATCAGCAGGAGCTTTGAAATCATGCGTGGCCATTGCCACTGGCACGTCTGCGGCGGTTGTAGTGATATCCGACACGGATTCCATGGAAGGGAGCTCGTACGAGGATAGTGAACACTGCGAGAACGTGCTAATCAACGGGTCTTCACGTCCCACAAACGGTGCAATCCCTTCTTTGACGATATCCTCAAACTTGTCCAAAGCCGCCAACATCTCATTGAAGACGGACGTTCCATTCCTGCTCATGATATCCGCGATTTGAGTGCCGCGGCGGCAAGCCGTTGTAAACTTGGTGGTACCATTGAGGGCCTGGTGTCGACTTGCTGACGTCAACGACGTACGAACTTGGAATGATTTTCGAAACCCTATAATATCCTCACCTGTTGTTGGTATGGTTCCCAAATGCGGGACGTCCGACCGAGCGTACAATGCCCAACGCTCCTTCATGCTGTCCCAGCTTTTCATGAAGTACTTCAGAAACGGGTGCTTCGGCTCAGGAATCGGGTCCTCGGAGTGTAGATGAACGTTATCCAGCAAGAAAACACAGATACTTGAGGTACTTCGTGTAATCGTCAGCAGTCTCCGCTGATCGCATCAGACCGCATCTTCAACTTGATCCATGTCGAAACTACTGGGTCCCCGTACTCGCTCTTCGCCATTTCAGTCCTGATGTACTTCTTGATGTGTAAATGACTCAGGATGTGGGAAATGCGACTCTAGCAGGCTGAGTTCGCCAATGTCCTTTCGATGACGATTACGCGAATTTTCTCCCACCCGGGATTCGCGAACTTGAATGCGTCGATAGAATCCGACAGGCACTCAGCACTCTCGTTTTCATAAGACTGTGCTGCACGTATTGTCCCTAGCAAAACAAACACAGTAACGTTAGCACTAACCAGAGTAAACAAGTGCCTAGAGACACTTATCAGTACAAAATGAAGTACACCAGGTACTCAAACTTATACATCATGTACCATGAATGAGAAGAGTTTGTACCGGGAACTGTTTGTGTTGTGCGTTGCGTCAACTAGTAGCACCTCCGGGAACGCCTTGAACCAACGACACATCTGGCGTGTTTGCAGCGTGATTGTTTGTGCCAGGGACTCGTCGTCCACAAACACAGAGGCACGGTTACCTCGTTGACCGCTAAACCTTGTAGAACAGTCTCTAACCGCTTTTCGACGGTCTCACCTCCGCGGCGTTCCTCGCGCAGCCTCGCAACCATGTTGTGAACGTCGCGGGGCGTCACTTTTTGTCCTATAAAGCATTTCAAAAACATGTAAGTCCAGTAGTCACGCGTAACAAAAATCGTAGAAGCACTTTACCTGTCTTTTGCCGCAGAAACTGCATGATTATCTTTGGCCATGAGCCAGACGACTGCATCACGTCCACGAAGGCCAACAGGATTGGGTCTTCAATGCGTCTCTTCGACGGATGGTTCTCCACGGTGGCGCGATCGACGCGATGATTGTGACTGGTGTTATATCCGGTCACCCGTATCATGAAATTGTGTTGCGTGTCGTTCCACGAAACGGCCGCCTTGATATCTGCCTTGCATTCCGTAGACTTCCCGAAAAAGCTCTTGCGCTGTCCCGTGGAACGGCTCTTTCGCCGCCAGCCGTGCGTGCATATGCGCTTCGTCCAAAACGCTTTGAAGTGTTCGGGGATCAACAATGGTGGGTCGTAGAATGGGCCAGCGTCAGGATAGGTCTTCAGGATGTCCTTGTTACGTCGCGTCACAGACGTCGAGCTGCGCAGACGGAAAATTTGGTGGGTGTCGGCTTGGTATGTCTCCAAGTATTCTTCCAACGCGGTCCAGCGGTCGTGCCACTCCTGAGCGACAGGTTGCGTCTTCCAGACGCCTAGCACTTCATCCTCAGGCTCAACTGCACTCATCGCACCTGTAGGCACAGAGTAGAGGAGGTCAGGAAGCCCCTGCCTAACTGTACGGCCTTTTGAGCCATATACTTGCAGTGGTGGAATGGTCCGTGCGATTAGAAGAAGTTGGTCCGCTGAGGAGAAGTCACTGGTTGAGTGCTGCTCCGTCCAGCCTCGTAAGTCGTCGTGATTACCAGCTACACACCTCCGCTTACAAGTTCGTCTTCGAGTTCCAGTTCGTAATTGACAGCGGGTCTCCCATCCAACGAGTCGCAGACAACAACTCCGATCTGGCCCAACAGTACTACCGAGCACTTGCTGAAGACTCCGTCGACCGACACAACCCTGACCGGAATCCCCGGTGCAGTGCAGGGTTGACTCGGTGACCTTCAACTCGACTGCGGTGGATCGTCCGAAGTCGCTCCGTTGCCACGACTGACAAAATACTTGTGGACTGACAGCAACATGTCGTCTAGCATTTCATACACTTGCCATTGACCATAAAGCGGCTTATGGTGCGTGTCGAAGAACGGCGGCTACGTGTCGTTGATCGCCCCATGTGCACCGACAGCCAATTTGTCTGCTATGCCGGACGCTACAACAATCGTGAAAGGGAATGCGTGGATCTCTCGATGGCTTGTGGAGAACTACTCGACACCAGCGACACCGGAACCCTCCCCGCATCCTCAAAATTCATCGATCAGTACGCCCTCCAGGACGGATTCGAGTAGTGCGGTAGCAAACTCACAGTACCGGAGGAGAACTCAGTGCCCCCGTAATTACTGGAATAATCGCTGTATGCATAGCAGCTCTTGCTGCAGTGTTGCTTCTTGTCGTTCTCTGTCAGCGTCGACCCAGCTTGCAAGACGCAAAAATCAAGGCCAGACTGGGTTGTGGGACGACGACATCATCACTGCAACCAAATTCCACGGGCTCTCTCAAACTCATTACTTAGTGTAGATGAGGAGCTTTCGGCGAGATTTACGACGGACACTTTAATGGTCACCGTTTCGCCATCAAGATGTTGCTGTCGAGTACACACCGCGATCTCTGACTTGTCAACGATTTTCTCTGCACGGATGCGAATTGTCTCGTTCATTGTGTCGCGTGGGACTCGTTCTTGGATCTCTTGTGTGGTGCTGGAATTCATGGACGGTGGAGATTTGTGTTCACTTTTGAGCGAGTACGAGAAAGTGGGAAGAGCTGCGGGCTCCGATCGCGAGAAAGTGACCGTAGCACTGCATGTGGCCCATGCTCTGACCTTTGGAGCCTCCTGTGGTCCATCGAAAACTTAAAGTCGCGCAATATCCTCGAAGCCAAACTCATGGATTTCGGCATTTCCAGAGAGCGTTTGGACCGAAGCATGATCGGTACGTCGTTGTGGATGCCGCCAGAGGTTATGATGCGGAAGAATACGATGACAAGGCAGATATGTTTTCGTTTGGACTGGTGTTGTCCGATTTGGATATCCACACGCTGCCGTACAGTCGAGCGAAGCAAGAGATGCAACAGATTCACGGCCGTGAAATGACTGACGCTGATCTCTTCCGCCGAGTGGCCATGGGGACAATCAGCGTCGAGTGTTCACACGCAGTGCCGCAGTCAGTGAGACAACTTGGAGTCGCTTACTTGTCTGTAGACCCAAGCAATCGTCCAACCGCAGCCGAAGCGCTCTTCAAGCTCCAAGTGATCCTATCCAAGGATCTGGCTTAAGGCAACTTCACACACTCATTCTCTGGACGTTCTTCAAGACCTCAGCAGCAAATCCAGGATATCGGAAGCGTTCACAGAGGCGTCGTCGACGATTTCTCGACAGTCACCAGGAACGTGGAGGTACAACGCGTCAATTGATTCCAGTCTCTTCCACATGTGCTTGTGATACGCCCCGAACTTAACAACCGATGGAGAGAATAAACTTTCCATTTCAAACACGTTCGACATCGTGCTCGGTTCATCTTGATCGACTTCATCTGTCTTTTGAATCAGTGTCGGTCGGCCTTCGGAAGCAAACGTAGTGTCTTGATACCGCAGCCAAGCTGAAACATTCCATGCACACCGAGTACGAAAAATGACGATAGCCCACGAAGCTGCATACCTTGTCCCTGATAAGATTTATCAGTTCTTCAGCACCTGCCTTCTTGATCTCAAGCTCCAGCTCATTATTCTTGCTCTGGACGTTCTTCTTTCGTCGATTGGGGTATCCAGGATCCAGGCAGTGACGAACGTCACCATTGAAAATGTTAAATCGCTCCTCCTCGTCCACAGCGGTTTGTAGATCGTCGCGTCATACTTCTTTACTGTCTTCAGCTGATGAATTGTATCCATTCCGCTGGGTGATGTTCTTGAGGTGATGTACTTGAGGTGGCGTTCGAAGAGGAAGCAGTTGAACCTACTTTTGGAGAACACGAAAGTTTTCTTGAACCAAAGCACCGCACCCTACCGTGGGTGTAGTCATAGTCGACTCCTGTACATGAACCCTGTACATGCATCTCCTAGAGTGCTGCAGCCAATTCTCGGTAATGGTAGTGGGTGGAGTTAGCATCGATAAGGCATCGACGATGTTCCTGGGTGACATTCGTGGAGACAAGTGCCGTGGTCTGTTCTCTCTCTGGACAGCAACGCTAACTACAGGTAAAGCACACGCGCGCCCAGTTAGTTACCCGTGCTGATGTCAGTGGGATCGTCGGTGTCGCCGAAAATTAAGAGTTCAGATGGTCCTTCTCGGTAGGTCTCAGCTTGATTTCCCGCCATCCCGAGGTGCAACGCAACCAAGGCTCTCGCTTTGCCGTACGTTGGGGAAGGATGTCCAGTGCATCTCGGGTGTCCACCGCAGGATGAAAAGAAGGTCTCCTCTTCCTTTCAGCAGCTTGTGCTGTGGCACAGGCGCAACATCCGGATACCGAAACAGTGTTTCAGATGAAGACGTTGACAGAACCGACCCCGATCCCTTGACCATGACGAAAGCCTCCGGGGTTGAACGGTTCGTACCTGTCCAGCGTAGGTCCCTGAACTGAAAGCGTTTCTGTCGAACAAGTATCGCAGCTCCAGCGACGTCTCAACGTGAGACCTTCCACTCCGTCCAGCAAAACACGTTTTCTCCTTCACACTGGCGATAAGGCGAGAAGAAACATCATGATCCAGAGGTTCAACGGAGGTCTTCTCAACTACCGGTGGGCCGCGAAACGCTAATGTGGCTGCAAGCACACGCGTAGTCTTGAATTCGCCAAGCACCAAGCACCGCTTTGCGTTTAGCAATTTGCCGTCCGACTCGGTTACATCTTTCCAGGCCCCTATGGAAAACGCAGTTCCCCCAGATGGCGTTCACTTCAACCTGGACCCCAATCAAAGCTTCGCTCGGGGCAAACACCAAACCAGCAGCGATGCCAGGTACGCCGTTACCGAACGGAGCACAAGTACCGAAAGTATCGGTGATATGACCGTGGCTCGAGACGCACCACTGCATCGGCTAAACTCGCAATTCCGTCGCGACCTCGAGGGTTTGCTTTGGTCGCGCACTCAAGTTGTTGCAGCTCCCGACATCGACTTCGATGGTCTTGCAAACTTGTCGTTGGAGCAGTGGGGTACACGCGGTCGCAGCCAGGAAGGTTTTCGCACGTATTTACGTCGACTTGTCACTCCAGACATCCCTGTGACCGTAGAAGTACTGGTTATTGGCAGGCTCGAGTGCAGTTTAGCGGAAGCTGCAGCGCTGCTCCGGTGTCCTGGCGAAGGCGAGTTCAGCGCTGCAATGTCCAATATGTACGGGCGATCGTTCCAGCGCGGCTCTGTCGTTCACAACTTCGTTTCATCCAGGAAGGAGCTCGCCGATCCGTATTCGCCCGGGGCAGATTTTCTTGCGCCTTGTCGGTGTGTCAAGACCGCGTGCTTCGCTCGTCCACCTTTGGCTCTGTTTGATCATGACGAGCGCTGGTGCTTCCTAGAGGAGTTCGCTCCGCTAAGAAGGAACTCCGCAGCGTGCCGAAACGGGTTTACACTCTCCCAACGCTCGTTGCAACCGAATACACTGCCGCGGGCAGTGCGTCCACCGGTCGAACTCGTCCGACGTAGCAACGGCCTAGGTTTCAAGCGGTCCAACAAACGCACTCATCAACTCGTGGGGCTATCGCTCGGATACCTTGTCGAAGCGATCCCGGGAAGTCATCCAGCCGCCGTTCGAATCGTGTGCTACGGCTGCTTGTCCGAAGATGATACCGCAGAGTTTAACGTCACTCAACGACGGATGAAGCTGCTTGCTCGCGGCATGTTTCAACTTCCAGGAATCATAAGCCGTCGACGGATGAGTGTCCAGGTTCCTGCTGATGCCTGGTCCATCATGAGACTGGCATCCAAACACCCAGTGTCTCCCACTTCATCGCGATGCATCAGCTGCTCACGAGCACTCTACCGTCTTCTTCTGGTCAAGAAGACTCGCTGTTACTTGTGTGCACACTTTGTTTGCTTTCGCTGCTGGACCCGACAGCCTCTGGAGGCTGCAAATGGCCGAGGGATTTCCGTGCTTGTCTGTTCTCACTGCCTGCACAGCGTTCAGGGTTGCAATTACGCCCACCTAGCAGCTTCCTCGCTCTCGGGTGCTCAGGGTCGCAGCAGCGCCAGTACGTCAACTCGGATTTCAATGTTTGCCGGAGGAGTAGGCGAAGAAGAGTCCTTCCACACTACACAAGTGCTGCCGGATGTCGATGGCGACCCCGCTCCAGGAGAAGCCGTAGTTGCGTACCTCGAAGAAGCTTTCAGCGACCAACAGGAAAATGACCCCTCTTCCGAATCGGAGCATGTCTTCGAGCTGAATACGAAGATGCAGACAGCCTTCAATGTTCTTCAGGAGCTCGTTTACGTGTTGGACGAAGGAGTCAACCGTGTGTTGGCTCACACCAGCTTGGATGTCACGTTTGACTCTGGTAACGATGACTTCGACATTATATCCACGCTTCAAAGGCTTCAAGCTCAGTTTGAGAGAGAAGTGTTGCCACTGGAGGCGTGCGTGATTGCCAACGCCGTGACCCGAACGTACCCCATCGACACATCAAGCGGAGGCAGTGTAGCAGCCGTCCCTATCGGCCCCATCCCTCCAAATGAAGCTTATCGTCTCGAAGCCATTGCACAAGAGCAACTTCTACTTGCGCGTGGCTGCAACGAGCTCACTCTCATCTGCGAGCTAGCCACGCGCGAATTAGACTCCACAGCATCATTGGTAACAATCGTTGGGAGGACACTGCAGCACGTCCTGGCCACCGACTTCACACCGCTTCAGGACGCCCAGTTGCCTCGAAATCACACGTTTTGCCAGCATTTACTCATGGGAGACCGACCGATGCTCGTGCAGCACCCAGAAGCCGACGTCCGCTTTTGCAACTTGAGTCTGGTTGTCGACTACAGCTTCCAGTTTTACGCTGGCTTCCCCATATTCAGCCGAGATGGACTCTCTGTGGTCGGATCCCTGTGTTGTCTCGACAACCATTCACGCGAAATGACCCAGGCGCAGTACTCCACCCTACTGCATCTCACACGCACGGCATCAAGCATCATTACCTCTCAGTGTCGTCTTGGTCACGGACAAGCACTCAGCCTCCAACCGCTTCAAATCCGATGCTGAGTTGTATGCGTTTTCTGGACACCCGCAAATGACTTCCATGCTACAATCCAAAAGCCCATCGCAACAAGTTAATTCACTGAACCGTTCTCCGTGCCATCGCTCCCTGTCCAACCTCAGCAGGCATAGCATAACAAAACGCCATTCCAGTCAGTACCAGATTACCCCAATACTAACGACTGTGCAGGTGGGGAGACGACAAAGGATGAGTCGATGCATTATTATGACAAGCAGTTTTCCAAGGAAAAAAGGGGAGGCAATAACGCGCAAAAAGAGCCTTCCCCTCTCCCTTTTCTCTTGCTCGCGTCATTCTTCGACTTCTGCTTGATTTACATCACTGCGCACTGCGAAGATCATGACATACCACAACAACAGCGCTATTAGCAGCTCGAATAGCACTTGGATGAACAGCTTGTACGTACGGTTCCGGGAGGAGCGTCGTCGTCGTCGTCCATTAAATCTGCGCGGAGGGCTGCCTCAATTGCGCGCACTTCCTCTTCTGGTAGACCTTCACTCTTCATGTCTACTGGAATATCATCGGCAGTCGCTAGGACGACATAGTCGCCAGTAGGGTCCAACGTGAACTTGTTCGCCAGGAAGGAGTCCTCGCCCTTCTTGCGCTCGTTCTTCGCATTTTTGTTTCTCTTGCTGGAATGCACTGTCAACGTTGACTGTGGCCGCATCACGTATGTTGCTGGGAAGCGGAACGTCTGGTCCGACTGGCTCCGCACGACCCAACTGCCGAGCGGTACAGGCTCGCTACTAGCATTTTTCAGCACCAGACGATCCTTTTTCAGATCTAGCGCCGCAATCTGCACCGGCGAGCGTGTAATCGAATCGTCAAGAGCAGCTGCAGCACGCTTCGCTCGCTTGGAGGCCGTGCCGTTCGTGTTCTCGCTCTTCCGCTTGCGTCCTTTTGTTTTAGGCGTTGCTTGAGCGACGCGGCTCTCTTCACGGTCCAAAATGCGACGGTACTTCATAATCTCGGCATCGAGCGCGATTTTGACGTCCATCAGTTCGTTAAACTCCCGCTCCTTCGATATCTTGGATGAACGGAACCGCTCTAGCGTTTCCTCGTAGGCCTTGCGGTCCTTCGTAGATCTTGCGCGTTCGAGTCGGTAATCCCGTTCGAGCTGAGCCACTTTCTCCGTCAGCGACTGCCGAGCCTTGAGGCTATCCTCGTAATCATTGGCCGTGCGGTCCAGCTCCTTCTTCGTGCTCTCCAGCTCTGTCTGCACGTCGTCCAACTGATTCTGCAGGCTACTCGACATATTCTCAAAGTGGCTGCGCACTTCCATCTCCATGGTTTGCAGGCGGTCCTCCGCGTCTTTTTTCCACTGCGCCTGCGCCTCCATGTGCTTGGCTGTCCACTCGCGTCTCAGCTTGGTCATCTCTGCATCTCTCGTCATGTCGAAGTCCGCGCTCTTCTTCCGGAGCTCTTCCAGCTCCTGTGTCGCATCACTCAGAGCCGCCGCATGGCCGCGTGTATCGCGCTCGAGCTCCTTCACTCGACGACGGGCCGAGTGCAGCTGCGTCGTCTGCTCCGAGAGCGTCTCCTTGGCCGACTCCGCATTGGCCTTCTCCTGTCCAGCTGCACCCGCAGCGTCTGCACCAGAACTTTGAGTTCTCCGAGCTCATTCTGCTGCGCGCGCAGCTTCACGAGCTCCTTGTTCTGCTCTATATCCAGCGTCTGCAGCCGCGAGTTCTGGTCCACTTCGTCGTCCAGTTTCCTGCTCCACAGAGTAAAATATTAGTAAAAACACTTTAAATCGTTTAAACAGTTGAAACATGTAAAACACGCCACGTACTTGCGTGTTTCTTCCAGTTCCTTGGTCAATCGGGCGCGCATGCTGTCCAGATCCTGCTGCATGCGCTGCTTGATGGTCTCGAGCTCCTTCTCCGCTGCTTGCTTGGCCCCTTCCAGCTCGTTCACGCCCATCACGTACATCTCCAGGCGCGAGTTGAGTTGCTAAAAGTGTTTAAACGTCATAATCACAAGAGTAAAGACACGTTTTCCGTTACTACTCCACGTTCTCGGTCAATATTTGCTCGATTTCCACGCGGAGAGCGGCGATGGACGCACCTGCAGCGAGGCCTTCTCCTCCATGCGCTTGGACTTGATGGGGACAGCTCCTTCGACATGGTGGGCGCAGAGAGGCAGCGCCAGGCGGGACGAGCGAAATTTGAGACTGAAGGCGCCAAAAAGGACGAAAGTGACTTTATGAAAAAGGACTTGGCGGTTGTATGGCGTGGTTGGTGTGGCCCACATAATTGAGACCGTACAAAAACCGACCTTATTTTCAGCGTAAAACAATGTAGCCATGTGGAGAAGATGGCTACATGTATCGGAGAGATTGAGAAATTGTGTGTGGGAAACGGTTGCTTGTATCCTGCTGCAGTTGGCGGTGGACACGTGAAGAATCATACCGAAGCGTGATATCAATATGGGTGGTGTATTGTTGGTGGCAGTGTCTGTTGCTGACTTAGTCCCAGTTATTGTGAGGTTGGCAAAACAGTCATTTATGACGTGTCCAGTTGGAAATGACCCCAACATTAAACGCGGTGGTACCGGTACTCTGAGTTAGCTTTTGTGCAAGCTGTCGATTCACACGAATGGGCTGGAACTACTTCTCGGTTGCTACAGTAACGACCTTATTAACGTGACAACGCCAACCCTGCCCACGGAGCCACGAAGGCCGGGTTCAACGCCTTCATAATCGATTCGATTGTGTGGCCCGCGTGCATTCTGGCTGCAAGCTAGGCAAAAGCACTACGTTTACCACATGTAAGCTTTCGGCTTTGCCACCTCGTCGTGGTCGGGAACTCGAAAGTACCAGGCATCAGTGCACACAGCGATAACTCAAGAACAACGCACCATTGCCGTGATTAGGTTCGAGGAATATCAGTGCCAGATGTGGTTGATGGTTCATCGTTCGGTGTGGAGGCTCAAATCGAGAACTGGAGGCTCTCGTCGCTCTTCTTCGGGCGATGTCGATAGGCCGTCGCACAAGGATAAAACCCCTTTTATTATATAAAACCCAGCTTTCATCTAAAACCCATTTTTTCGTCGACATGGCTACATTTCTAACCATCACTCTCCTTCCCATACAATCCCCCAGTAGTGAGGAAGATGCTGCCGCAGCTCGACGAGGCCATCGCATTCCTCCAGGCGGAGATCGGCGCCCTCCGCGCCGGGGACAACGACGCGACGTTGCCGAGTCTGGCGGTGGCTGTCGCGGCGGGGAGGCGCCGCTGCCCGAGCCGCAGTTCGCGCCGCTGCTGGCGCTCTGGAGACCGGGGGCGACGGCCGTTTGCAGCGAGTTGGCGGCGCTCGTGGACCAATGGGAAGCGGCCAAGGGACGAGAGGAGGCGCAGAGGAGGGACGCGAAGGCGCCCGTTCACTCGGCGCTGGAGCGGGTGCGCGGCCAGCGCAGAAGACCGCGGACGCGGCCCCGAAGGAGATTCGAAGACCCGGACGAGGGAGACGCGTCCCAGTCGGCGAGTGACGCGACACCTACCCCTCTCCTAGAGCAGACGTGGCGGTGAAGAAGGAGGAGGAGAAGAGCGACGAGAAGAAGAAGGAGGAGACTATAAAAGAGAAGAGAGAGGAGGAGATGAAAGAGAAGGACAAGAAGAAGAGGGACGGGAAGAAGGAGATGGAGAAAGAGAAGAAGATGGATGAGAAGAAGAAAGAGGCGGTGGTGGAGAAGAAGGAGGGGAGAGTGTAGAGAAGGAAAAGGAGGAGATGGAAGAGAAGAGTGTGGAAAAGGAGAAGGCTGTAGATGAAGATGTGGAGATGGAGGGTGTCGAAGAGAAGGAGGTGATGGAGGAGAAACAGGTGGTGGAGGAGAAGAACTCGGCGAAGGAGGAGGCAGAGGCTGCGTTGGCGAGTTTGAAGGCGCTGCGGAAGAGTATGCTGCTGGACGTGCTGTCGAAGATTGTGTCGGTGGCCAAGTCGAAGGACGTGGATCCGACCATGTTTTCGACGGACGAGAAGCAGGTGGACCTGGACAAGATTCAGCTTCGTGTGACGGGGGCGTGATCTGTGAGTGGGCGGAGTTCGCCGAGCAAGTGTATCTCTTTTGCCAGCATGTGGTGACGGACGCGGAGCAGCGCGAGCAGTCCGAAGCCAAACGCAAGGGCGTCGAGCTGCTGCATTTTGCACGGACATTAACGGAGACCCTGCGCAAGGCTAGCGTCAAGAAGGAGGCGGCGCTGCTGCAGAAGATCCGGGAAGCTGAAGAAGCTGCAGTTCAGAGGAAAGAAGAAGAAGAGCAGGCGACAAAGGAGGACAGGCCGGTTGAGGAGGCCGTTGCAGAGGAGAAGGAGAGCGGGGCAGCAGAAGGTGCGATTTCAGATGGTCATGACGCATCTGCTAATGATTCAACTGGGGCCCCTCCAGTCACACCCTCCCGTGTGTCGACGCGTGTTCGGCGGCGGAGTGGTACCAGTGATGGTACTGGTTCAGCTGCTCCATCCCCGTCCTCGAACAATTCACGGAAGCGTGCACGAAGAGCATCGGCTTCCGCTGCCTCTGCGAGCGAAGACGTCAGCGGTTCGGAGAGCCACGACGCGTCTGCTTCTGAAGCAGACACGAAAGCACGCAGCCGAGGGAAGTCCAAGACTCCAGCGAAACGAAGTGCCAAAGCACGCAAGCGTCGTCCCTCTCTGGCAGCAACCCGCACGAGCTCACGGCAGCAAAAACGGCGGGCGGTCGCGGCAGCAAAAGCCCAAGTCGCAGATGGTGAGGAGGAGGAGGAGGAACACAGCGGTGGAGATGCTCTTCACTCCGCCGAGGAAAAGGAAGAAGGTGATGATAAGGAGAAGGAGAACGATGAGGAAACGGGAGAAGACGAACAGGAAGAAGAGCAAGTGACTCCGAAGAAAAAGAGAACACCGAAGACCTCGAGAGCGAGAAAGAAAGGTAGTCGCAAGAGATAAGCATTGCTACAAAAGGACAAAACATCCTTCGGTAAGGTCTGAAGGCGTCATTTACATGTTTCGCCAGCGGAGCTTACGGATCATCTTCATGACGTGTTTCGGTGGTGCGTCGTGCAGCCAGGTTACCGTTTACTTGACGTACTTCTCGAACAGCGAGGTGAAGTAGTTCGGGTCCGTGATGGCCGCAAAAGGCTCCACCCGCTGGAGATACTTGCCACGGCTCTTCTCGAAGTCCACAGGGGCGCCCGAACGGACATCACGCACGTCAACGATGTGCGAGTGGTGCGCCTCGATATGGTCGTCGAAGAAGACCGACACCTTGTCACTCTTTTCCTCGTCAACAAGTAGCAGTTTGCCGTACTGTCCATCCTCAGCATGAGCACTCCACCACTCCCAATAGTCACGGAGCGCGAGCGTACTAGCTCCCTTCAGCATTCCCTCCAGCGTTTCCTGAATCAATTGGAACCCACGCACCACCTTCACGTCCGGATTCTCCGTCGCGTAGAAGTTGTTGGGCGCGTTGGCCCCTTGCTCCGCGAGCTTGGACGAGAACGGGACCTTCGTCAGCGTCCCCAAAGCCAGCGCCGTGCCGTCCTTCCCAAAGCCGTCACGGTAGAAAGTGCCCACCCGATGTGCACTCGGCTCCAAATTGAGTCGGAAGTGCTCGGGCAGTGGCGGGAGTCCCACCGGATGCTTTCCATCCACCAGAAAGTCGAGTTCTCTCGCCACCTCCACAATATCATCTCCAAAAGTGCGGAACACCAGCTTCACATCCACCTCCTTGTCAGCTGAAGCCAAGTACGACAAGAAGTGCAGGAAGGACGGCAGCAGGTAGTACTTGCCCTCACTCCAAGCCTCCTGCAGTCTCGACTTGGGCATCTCGGCCGCCAATTGCTGGGCTGCTTCCCGCTGCCCTCCCAATGGGAAATGCAGTTTCTCCATCACTTCATTGAAAGACCCGCGTACACGACGCCCGGGCGCGTCTTCCCCGCCTGTGAAAGCTGATTGCAGCGCCGTGCGCTTCTTCTTGGCCGCCTTGTTCACCGCCTTGATGTGGTCGATGTCGCTGCTCTGTGCACTGGATAAACTCTGGTACGGATGGGCGTCGTCCACGAACTGTTTGTAGGAAAGGAGCGTTTCCGGTGCAATTGGGGGCGTGATGGAGGACGCGTCAGATACGCACAGCCACTCGGATGGTTGTTGGGGGTCCACGTGGCCCCACGTGCACTCGGAGAGGAGGTAGTCCACGGTGTTCTCCATGGTGCGACCGCCCGCAGCGTCCGACATGAGCACCGTGCGGTTCAGGTCGAAGTGCAGCACGATGCGGCGCTTAGTGGTCGTCATGAGGAGGGAGCGCGTGGTGAGCTATTGGGGGCGGTTTCGGAAGTGGCGACCACCGAAAACGGAATCAGGTTTGGACCAATGGAAAACAAATGCGAAATGGCTACATTCCCAAATGGCTACATTCTGGTTCAAAGTGTATCAATCAATGGCTCCGAATTTACGTCCAAGTGCATCTCAAGCGTCGAGTCCTAAGCGAAAAACAAACAACGAGGAGGCTGGCTATGCTTGAGGATCCAGACCACCGTCGGTAGACTAGCGAACAATCATAAACCAACTTTACTTCAGGCTAATGACAACTACATATTTGCTTCTGGTGTTGTTTACGACGCCTCGAGTGGCCCAATCCAGGTACAGTATTAAATATCAAGATCCTCTCCACAAACTTTCGTGTTTTCAAATGAGCATATTTCGCGTCCGTCACTGATCTGCCTGATCAACATGTTACAAGCAAACAGCCTGTTCATCTGTCATGTCTGCCATTTATAATAGCGATTGGGTCCTGTGGATATCGACACCTCTGTTAAATCCGCACCGATCAAAAGGTGTGTTTGACCCCAATTGGGTGCCTGCAAGCTACCGGTAGGGATAGACTACTCAGCATGTCATTTTGTGGTTCATACGGACAGCGATTTTTTTACGAGGCCTGTTCTCGACTCCAGAAAGGTACGGTTATCATTTCGGCGCAGTGAACTCAAACTGTTACATCCCGTCTCGAAAGGTCTGCCCATTTCGTCTTTTGCCTCTTCAAATGCTCCTGTCGGTTCCCCCATGAGCGTCCGTCACCTCGCTTCGCCGTCTTCAAAATCAAGTTCCTACCTGGACGCTGAGTTGCCGGATGCTGAGGATTCATTCGTCTTTGGAGCCAACAACTCCGACCTGGCCCAGCAACTGTACTACCGCTCCCGCGCTGAGGATTCGGCCAAAAACGTCACTCTCACCTCACTACCTGCTGGCATTCAGGGGCGACTCAGTTCTCTGAACCTGGAATGGAAGAACTTGGACGGCATCGCTCAACGAGCGTTGCTCTGGGACTCGGGGTTCGTTGTTACGAGCTCCAACGCGCCTGTCCAAGTGTTCACTGTCACGCGGTCAATGGCTGACCTTAGCTTTTCGCTAGACGATTTCTACGCTGCGGGGTGCACCGCGTTGAACTGCACTCAACCAGACGGCACAACGAGCTACAGCAACATGTATTGCAACGGAGCGCAAATGGTCTCGGCGGCAAGGTGCTTCGTGCAAGACTTCGAGCAACCGATAACGTATCACGCCGCAATGTGGTCCACCGGTGGATTGTTCAACGCGATTCCGATGCCTCGTATTCTGAAACACGAATGGTCTGATGAAAGTGCAAACACGACATACGATGTTCGCTCGATCCATACGCTAGCTTCCACCCAAGAGGCCGCATACGGCGAGTGCCCAGCCAGAACCACTAACGGTGGCTACAGTTCCCTGGTTATCCCGTGTGCTCCTCTTGCGAGTCAATCTGATATGGTATTGAAACCCGTGGAAGGGAGCGATTGGGTGTCTCGGTGGCTTGTGGAGGACTACTCAGTAGCCACTGTCGTTGACACCGTTGGTGACAACAGCGAAGGGGCCAGCACTGATGATGGAAACAGTGAAGGAATCAGCACCGATGGTGGAAACAGCGAAGGAATCAGCCCAGCATTAGTCGTTGGGGTCACTATTGCGTGTATCACTGTTGTGGTGGTCGTCGTTGGCGCTCTCCTCGCTCGCAGACGCCGATTCAAGGCAACACAAGGACAGACTGGGTTGTGGAACGACGACATCATCACTGCCAACAGAATTCCCCGTGAAAAAGTTCGCATCGACCAACTCATTAGTCGCGGTGCCTTTGGGGAAGTCTACACTGGAATCTACAACGACCAGAAAGTTGCCGTTAAAATGCTGCTTCCGAGTACACGTCGCGACATCAAACTTGTCAACGCGTTTTTGGCAGAAGCAAGGCTCACCGCTACAATGGAGCACCCGCGCGTTGTTTCGTGTATTGGAATTGCGTGGGATTCGCTTTCGGATTTGTGTGTAGTGTTGGAGTTCGTGGAAGGCGGGGACCTCCGCACATTGTTGGGTAATTATGAGAAATCGAGCCACCCGATCGGCTTCAATCGCGAGAAGGTCACCATCGCGCTGCATGTGGCTCATGCTTTGACGTACTTGCATTCGTTGCAGCCGCCCGTGATTCACCGCGACTTGAAATCTCGCAACATTTTGCTGAATCAAATGCTTGAAGCCAAGTTGACGGATTTCGGCATCTCTCGTGAACGTTTGGACCAAACGATGACGGCCGGAGTTGGGACGTCGTTGTGGATGGCTCCAGAGGTGATGAGAGGAGACAAATACGATGAAAAGGCCGACATGTTCTCGTTTGGCGTAGTGCTGTCCGAGTTGGATGTGCACACATTACCGTACGCTCAAGTCAAGCAGGAAATGCAGAACTCACACGGTCGACACATGACGGATGCTACACTGCTGCAAAGGGTGGCGATGGGGACGGTTAGCGTTTGCTTTTCAAATGCCGGGCCGCAGGCAATGCTTGAGCTTGGTCAAGCTTGTGTATCAATGGCTCCGAATTTACGTCCCAGTGCGGCTGAGGCGCTGTGCGAGCTGCAGGTAATCTTGTCCAAGGAAATGGCAAGAGAACAATCCTAGACAGAAAACTAGCAGACCACACAAATGGTGATCGAAACATGGACCGTAAAGAGCGACCAAGAAGGAACAGAAATCATCGGAAGTAAACCGATTGTTAGCTATAATTTGAAGCAGATACACAAACTAGTGCTATCTCTTTTGCCTCATCTACGCTACTCCTCTGACGCATGCTGACCCTCGAATTCGGCGTAGTCAATTGAAAAGAGCTGCGAGCAGCAGTGCTCGATCCTGCGGTGTGAAGTCGCGTGGGAACTGGAGGACATAGTTTGTGAAGTCCCCGGCAGCGCGAAAGAGTGCTTTCAGGCAGTCGTCACTACCGTAGCTCACCTGCAGGTTGGCCACAATTGCCCCTCAGGGTCCAAAATATCGTACACGGCGTCAGTTTTGCAGCACGACGGTGCACAGCAGTTGTTCACACGGCCGCAACAGGCCAAGTTGACTCGCAGTGAATAGCGCTTTTCGTAGGACCCGTCTGGCAGGGCACGCTCGATGTCCGTGTACGTTGTGGCCAGACAGCACGCCGAGAAACAGCGTCCGAAAAGTCTTCACGAACACGTCCAATCCGCTTGACTTCACCGTTCTCCCTGCTAATACCGGCATAGTCCTCCGCCACACTTGAACGGACGGTCAATCACGTTCACATCTCCAGTCTCGCCCGCAACGGTAAAGTGCATTTTGAGTGGGCGCAAGTTGCCGCATCCGATGAACGTGAGAAACATGCGCGTCCAAAATCCGCTTTCTTCTTGAGCACGCATGAAGGGCTCCAGGGCCTTCAGCTCGGGTCCAGTTGGGGTCCAGCCTTTCGGATCGTTCGGTTCGTGCTTGACCTTCTTGGCCGCTGGCAATCGGTGGATTTCGTACTTGTTCTTTGCTTCCCAGGGAATAGGCTATCGCTTCACCCGCTTGCGTTTGCTGGCGAACCACCACACCATCAATTTCTGCTAGATTTTGCTGAATCAGCTCGTAGCCGACATTGCTGCGCTTCATGTTCTCGTCTCGAATGGAATCGGCCAAGCAAGGCACAAACGGAGGAAACTCGTAGGTCGTTATCGTTTATCAACCATGTCTGCTTCGGCTGCTTCGTTTCGAAACCAACGTTTGGATGTCAAAGCAAATGCAATACATCGGCTCTTCGCACGCTGCCAGAAAAGGTTTAGGATCGAAAGTATTGGCAACTCGATCTACCGGTAGTTCACATTCCATTCCACAGGTTGGCGATTCGCAACCTGCGAATCACTGACGCTAATAAAATGGCAACATCAGAAATTAGAGGCATGTGTGCCACATAATACATGTACTTGTACCATGAATATTATACGTCTCAGCTCGTTATACTTGATAGGAAGTTGATCTCTTGAGATGTATTAAATAATGCAGGTTGTCAAGCACAGACAATAAATAGCAACAATGTTGGCAAAATGGCGAGCTCCGTGGTGAACGCGCTCTTCGGGTCCTACGACCTGCGCAACGCCAAGCAGTGGCGCGACGAGGACACGGCGTACCGGGAGCAGGAGGTCCAGTGGCTCAACGACGACATCGTGCGCGCGCACCAGTGGCGCGTGGCCGACTTGGAGCGCTTTCTGCGCCGCGAGAAGCTGCAGAGCGAGCACTTGGTGTGCGAAGCCCGCGCCGAGCAGCTCTCGACCGTCTCGGAGCAGTCGACGCTGCTCTGCGGCTTCATCGTGGGCGCCATGTGCAACGTGGGGTCCCGGACGACGTGAGGGCGTCCGTGCTCTTCCTCTACACCGTCTCGGGCACGTGCGTGTGTGTGACGATGCTCATCTGCGCCGTCATGTGCACCAACCTGCAATTGGCGGTGACCCGCTACGCTGCACACACGCTGGAGGACTCTGTACGGGCCATGGACCTGACGCAGCTCGAGTGGGACTCGCCCTTCAGCAACTGGTGGCTCCAGCGCTGCGAGAAGGAGCAGATGACCGCCTACAAGTTCTTGCTGGTGGGCGTCGCCCTCTTCTTTTTGTACTTGGGAGCGGTCTCGTGGATCCAGTTCTACATGTCCACGGGCACGTCCATCAGCATCTCGTCGCTCTCGTTCCTGGGCTTTTGGTCTGGCAGCTGCGCATCGCCAGTAAGTGGAGGTATCTGCTCACGCCCCCGTCGAGTGGGAGTGGAGCGTCCGTGTCAGGACGCAGTGGAGCGCTGTCGCAGTCATTGCTGTCGACACCCAGAACGCCGACCTCGTTGATGCTGAGGAAGACGGTGGTGGAGCCAGGAGCGAGTTTTACAAAGTCCATTACGCCCAAGGGGACGTTATGAGCGTCAGTTGCAGCTACATTACCACTGTTTCATTGCGACGATGTCTTCCAAGTGAACATCTCACCGCAGAATGAGATCAGGGTGCCAACGTCCGCCACAGTTCTGCTACGGCTTTACACAAAAATCAATCTCCCAGCTTCCTGCACTGGGGCTTTGGGACTCGTTTCGCGCCGATACAGCTCGCGACAGGATAATATTTACACTCAACTTATTCAGGAACTTTTGCCGCGAATCCTGTACACAATACATTTTGGAACAGTCCGGTCCATGGCAGATTCTGGTGGTCCAGGCCTCCGCAAATCCTCTCGGCATGGGATTCAACAACGACCAGCGTCTGCTCTCGGTGGTTGGAGCTCCGGCCACCGGTGCCTCATGAATCCTCCTCACGAACGTGGGGTGGGCGTGAAGGCTGGGAAAATGATCTCGAGCGAGTCGTCCGACGAGTCCAGCAGCTCTGGCTGGCCGTCGGGTGGCAGCAAATACGTCGTGAACTCGATCACCTCGTACACGAAGGCCAGCACGAGGAGCAGCAGCCACGCGTAGAAGTAGCGGACGTTGCCCTTGCCCACGCATTTGCCCGTCCACGGACAGTGGTGGTCGTACTCCTCAATGCAAACTCGACAGTCCATACAGTGCAGCGCTCTACAACAAACACCAACAAGCGATAAGTTGCCACCCTTTCCTCCAGCAACTTACGGGAACGTACCCTTCCGGTCGGTACGAGTCGCAGTGGTCGCAGTAAGTGTACGTGTCATCTGTCGGCATGTCGATCCTATAAAAACCACCCACCCACCATTAGCGCATTTCGTTTCTAACCAGCTTTGGAAACCTTTTTCCCTCACCTCCTGACAATGCCTGGATCGGAGCACCCCACGAGAGCGTAACAGACCAAGCACATGCCGGAGAAGAAGAGCCCCGCGCCTAACTCCACGCCTCCCGCCTTCTCGAACGTCAGCACGTTCACCACGGCCGCCAAGAAGCACAGAACGGACCACGTGGCCAGCATCAGGTGCCAGTGGGGGCCGACCATGCAGATAGGCACTAAGTTGCTCGCTCTCCACCGCAGTCCGTAGTTGACGCGCTTGAGTTGCACGAGCTCCAGCACACAGAGCAGTCCGTCCGTTGCCCTAACCACCTGCCAGTCGGCGTCGGTTGTGGCGGGCTCGAGCCCGCGCTCCACGTCGCGCTTGGCCGCTGCGGGGAAGGGCCGCACGGGGCCTCCGCCGCCCAGGCGACTGCGCGCCAGCAGATTGTCGTACTCGGCGTTGCACGAGCGCTTGTCGAAGGCCACGGAGGGCGACGCGACGTGCAGCGGCTTGAGTGGCGGCTGCACTGGCGACGGCGACGGCTTCTTCCCCATCGTTTGGGTCAAGTAGTTAGTGATATAATCAAGTGGAGAGCTGAAGTGAAAAGAGAGCTGCGACATGAGACTATTCTAGTTAAGGGGTGGATAAGTAGGATGAAATGAAGTAGTGGAGACTCCATGTTGGCAACAGGCGTATATACAGCAATTCTAAAAAACGTGTATAAACATGCCAATTATCTGTTTATACGATCGGGTGGCGTATATACAGAGGTAAAAGACAGGTTATTCAAGCCCCTCAGCGAAAACCTCACTGGCCCCAAATAGTAGCCCCTTGATGCGATCAGTCGTCTGTTGTGAGACTGGTGGAAACAAGGTACAGGTGTCATAGCTGAATATATCTCTCCTTTTCACGTCAAGCTGACACGACGTGAGGATTCAAAGCAAATCGAAGCCCCCACTTCGCAATCTACCGCCAACAAAGATCGCACTATCACTGCAGAAGCAAAGGTTTCACGCTTCTGGGAATATGCAAGACGCAAACCCGCTGGGTCCAACTTACCAGATCTTGCAATTGCAGTGCTGTCAATTGCTGCGAATACTGCAACATGTGAACGCTATTTCAGCGAAGTTGGGTTAATTCACACACCAACGCGAAACTGTATGAAGCCGGAGAAGTCGAACAAGTCTGCCATCATGCGGCAAGCTGTCCGAGACCACTATCGCCAGCAACCTGAACAAGCACCACGAAATGAGACTGGATCCATCGAACATGAAGTAACGGAAGAAGATAGCGAGGGCAACAAATACGTGGGTCGCATTATCAAAGCAACAGAGCGACCTTTTCGGACGGAAAACAGTGCTCCTTTCACTACTCCTGATCAGCCAACTACACGCGATCCGTACCGGAAAGGCGGCAGTACGTCTTTTTACTTTTTGAATCCTCACTGCATTGGATCCATCCCATCTCGTCGTGTGCTCGGTGGGCGTATTTTGGACGAGTACGCGAATGAATTTGTGGAAGCAAGTACTGCGTCACTACGCAAGGTGCAGGCAAAAACTGGTGGTCGTGTCAATTTTCTTAGTGACGTCTGGCAAAACGTTGCCAAAATGCATTTGCTTGGAGTTCATCTTACGCTTTTTGGAAACGTCTTCGTTGTGGGTTTGCGTCCGGTCGGCTCAGAACATGATGGAGTCGCACTCGCACGACAGATGGAGGCTTTGATAATCGAGATGGAGCAAAACGGATGGAAGATTGGAGCGGTGATAACGGATAATGCAAGTCAGTGTGGACGTGCACGTCGTATCTTAGCTTTGCGCTGGCCGGCCATTTATTTTGGTAAATGCTTTGCCCATGATGTGAATAACTTAGTGAAAGCTGTCCTGAGACGGACTGAATTTCACAAGGTTGCCGATCAAGCGTCTAAAGCAGTGAAGGCGCTCAATTCATCGACTTCCAAGTGGCTTCCGCGGGCCGAACAGGTCATTGCTAGTACCTACGAGCTAAGAGATGACAAGCCGCTGGCGTTGCTCACACTTTGCGACACACGCTGGAACTCAATGCAAGGATGTTTTGCATCATTACTTCGATTAAGACTGCCTTGCAGCAATTTGTGATTCGATTTCGCAAGTACAAAGATCTACCAGCTGCGGTTCGTGTGTTTAGTGACGAAGCATTTTGGATTTCGCTTGATGAAGCCGAACACACTATGCAATGCTTCGTACATTCTGCAACGCGATGAAAACACCCTGGTCGATGTACTCTTGTGCTATCGCAACATTTTCGATGGGTTCATCGCTGGACCACGTGCTCATGAACTGGTGAAACTCGTAGAAGAACGCTGGAACGATTGTGAGCAACCCTTGTTTTTGTTGGCGCTGTACTTATGTGCGTTTCTGTCGGATTGTCCAAACCGGACCGTTATCCTCAGGGTAAGGCATCGAGCAAGTAATAGGGATAGGTACGAGAGCCCTTGTTAGACACGATGGAGGAACGATTAAGGAAACCAGCGTTTTGCACAACCAATCGAACGAGCCTACAGGTTCTAGTGGTTCTCCGTATAAAGCTCTCTCCCTCCGTTTGCGGCGTATTTCTTGGCCATTCGGAGATTCGCGGCTAGCAAGATGACGTACGCAGGGGACTTACGCTGGAGGGCAATTGTGCTGATATTCATTTACGGCATGGACGCCGAGATGGTCGGAGCAATCTTGGGAAGCCACGAGCGCACTGTCCGGCGCTGGGTTACGAAGTTCGAGAAGACTGGAACGCCTGACGCAAAGGCACAGCGGCGTGAGCGCAGCAGCAAGTGGCCAGCTGAAGTCATCGGTTTCGTGGATAACTACGCGAAGGTGCATCCTTGCTTCTACATCGAAGAGCTTCAGGAAGAGCTACGACGCAGGTTTGGTCTTGTAAGGAACACCTCCGCTGCATCGATATGTCGCGCACTCCGGTTCGACTTAAACCTCACCAGGAAAACGTTGACCAAGCGCGCAAGAGAGTCCGCGCCACGCGAACGCCTGGAGTATGTCAACAGACTGCTACCATTCTACAGTGGACCCGATCAGCTCGTTTTCGTAGACGAAACTTCAAAAGACGGCAGGTAAGACAAGTTGCAGTTAGCGATATGGATTTTTGCAAATTGATTCTAAATTATTTGTCATTTTATAGGAGTGTCTTACGGAAGTATGCATGGTCCAAACGAGGAACTCCTGCTGTCGTCAGCTTACCGTCTTCGCGAGGACAGCGTGTCTCCGCTCTAGCAGCAATGGACGTGAACGAATTCTTTGCGTGGGGGCATACTTTCGACACATTCACCCGAAAGGAGTTCCACCAGGTGTTTGCCACAACGATCGCTCCGTATTTGAACCGGTGGCCGCTGCCGAGATCGATTGTGATTCTCGACAACGCCAAAATACACATGTACGAGGAACTTCAAGAGCTGGTGCACTCGACGGGAGCTTTGCTTTTCTTCTCGCCACCATACTCTCCTGATTTGAACCCAATTGAGGTGGGGTTTTCTCTTTTAAAACGCTGGATCATCAAGCATGCGAGTCTTGCGTTTAAAGAGACACCGGTCGCTGTTCTCAATGCTGCTCTACGCGAATGTACCAAGGCCCACGACCAAGTCGGCTATGGTTTATATCGCCACTGCGGGTACTTCGAATCAGCGTTAAACATAAGTAAATGAAAGCTTTTTCACTGTTTTATACAACGGCCTGAGTGCGTTCTTCATCATCTCAATCATCACTAAGTGCATGATCAACATCTTCCATATCGTCGACTGGTGATGGTACAAATGCAGGTGCTTCACGGAAAGGAGGGCACAGGGGATACAGGGGTAAACCCAGCGCGCGTTGAATGTCTTGAACACTCATTCGCAACGTCACCGGTGTGTCGTTCAGCAGCACTAGGACTGGTGCAAATTCCTCTTGGTCTGTGGTAATCGGCTGCTCTTCAAGTCTGTCGATGTGCTGCAACTGCCGAAACGTTGTGTTGTCCGGCACACGTACTTCATGGCCATCCGGCAGTCTGGCTTGAGCAGTTGCAGCATAGCGTAGTGTGGCAGCACCAAAGGGTACATGCGCTGATTGAAGTGCTTCTTGAACACGCGGGAGTACCTGCTGAACTCGGGACTCTGTAGCGCGGTGAAGCGTTGTAACTGGTGCCCTCTTCGGCTTTTCTATATATACGAAGAGATCCAACACAAAGTTGACTTGTCCATCTCGACGGAGGCGTGCATTACGCCACGCTGTTTGCAAACGCTCGAAGCCTTCCGCGTCAAATTTAGCGAAAGCTTTCTGCGGTGCATTCTTCGCCAACTTGATATACACGTCGAGGCTGTCGCTCCATGATAGTCGCTGTTTTGTTGCAAATGCTGACTTGACCTTTGCTCGGAGCACCTCATACCCTTCCGATACGTCGATGTCGAACGACAATGCGACTCCCTTGTCTCGGCAGCGCTCAAGAGGACGCCCAGCCTTGACCGTGAGTTCGCAGTGAAGCTGGCTTGGAAGCGGTACCTCCATGGCAAAACACAAAGTCGACAAGACTAGATCTATACAAGACAAGATCAAGCGCTTCGTATTATCAAAATAGCAAACCAATCCATATTAAGACAAACAAGGCAACACACTGTTGGGGGTCAGAATACAAGAACGCGAAGCTGGTGGATAAGAGAGAGAAGCACTTGCTTATTTCAGGAATATCTGGCGGAGCATTAACCCATTCGGGCGACAGTCCCTCTTAGGATGAGCATCCCCCCTCAATTGACCTCCGTCTTCGCGTGTACGTACGACCTGCTCAGGAGGCAGATAATGAACAGCTATCGCGAAGAGAGGAGTGGTCCAAAGGCGCCCTTAGAAAGAATGTGAACCGATAACTTGTGACTTGATTAACCGAGTCTGGCTCGTTGAAAAAGACAACCCCTAATCTCGTTCGCTTCTCCGTTTAAGCTCACCTATTAGCTGGACAAAGTGAACGAAACGGACAATACACCCTGCCTAAACCGAGGCAGCTAAAGCGCTGCCAGTCACTGATATTTCATCTATTGATGCAGTCTGCAATTTTGCGGTGTCTTACTTCAAGCGCTTTTTTCCAGGACGCGATCCTGGCCTACTTCGTGATCACATGGAGAGATGGTGTACAGGCACTCTCAAAATCACTGATTGATAATTCTTCTTCAGAATCGTTATACAGTTGACATGGATACACGACCGATGTAGCGATAATGCGGTGTACGCCCGCGTTCGAATTCGCCAGGTACGCTTGCACTGTTTGCAAAACATGTATACAAGAGGTCGTAGTAATTTCGAAGTGCGATGTAATTGTCCAAACAGGAACTCAAGCGTGTGGAAAGTGAGCGATGACCCAGCATCCTGGGATTGTTTTCGAGATTCCTGCAGATGGCTGAAATGCAAAGAAAGAGTTTGCACGAGTTGGTACGGATGCGAAGAGGGTATTGCATTGTTGAGAGTTCGCTGACGTCTTGTGTTCGCAGAAAAACTGATGCTGCGCAAGTACGCAGTGAGCAAAATGTCGTGGTCACGCGGACGTCTGTATTCTTCGATCCAGAAGTGTATGATGAGCTGCTGTATCGGCTACTCTCAATCATCATTGTGCACATTAAAAACAAGGAGACACCTCCACGACTGGCATCTCTACGCGTTATACGTCTGCAACGCAACGAGCGATCAATCGACTACCAACGTGACGTATGCATGTCGGCAAGGTTACAACAAGTAGAGAAGTCTGCTGAAATCGGTCACGCACGTAGCCATTCATTTGTCCTTCGTGACGGAGAGCAGCGGTCGAACAAGGGTCACCGTGCTCTCAGATAGGCTAGATGACGCATCAAGTGAGAAGAATAGCAACTGGTTTTGTTATCCCTGCGAGCCCGTTTACTGCGCTTGCCCCTCCGAGGCGAAAAAGTTTCATTTCCAGCTGATCACCACGGTTGTGTGCTGTAAACACGCGTTGCTCACGATGCTCTTGACAGACCTGCTGCAGCAGGCCGTAGTGACATCCCTCCTCCATCTTGCTGTCGCGCGGTTGCAGCGGCCTCGGTGATTCAATGCCATGTTTTGCCTGCGCCGATTCTTCTCGCTGCCATCACACACCTGCTCATGGATCCGCCATCTCCATGCGTTCCTCTAAACAAACCGCCGCGACCTAGTAACACGAAAACAGTACCACAGCGAGAGCTTGTGCTGGCGTCACGGACACCGACGCTGCTGGCTCCGATGAGCATCAGTATCGCCGCTCGTCACCAACAAACATATATTCGGCAAATTAGCGAGCTACTCGCAGCGCACCTGATGCAGCAGAAGCAGCACCGCGAAGCTACCCTCGCACGAGCCACTTACCGCCGTCGTGCCGCCACTTGGCATCATCTACGCCGCCTTCTGCACTTTCAAGTCCGCGTGTGAGAACTCTAATAGAAGACCTATCGAGTGCAGCTGGCAGCGATAGTGTGCATACTGAAACTGAAGCAGCTTTTTACGGGTAATTACTTGTCTGATTTCGTAAAAACTGTTAATACGCACTGTTTAATGTGTATATACCGGTACAGTCTAAAATGTATGAACGTTACTAATCGAACTGTAACTACCAGCACTGGTGGAGTGGGAGCATGACAGTGGAGGGAGTTTTGGCTTCAACTTTGAAATTGAGTTCCTAGGTATTTAGAAATGCAAGAACGTGTATTGGTCCTGTTTGTTGCTTAAAACTCATCCGTTTGTCGATAAGCAGACCAACCTCCGATATGGAAAGCTCAACACATACACTACAAAAGCAGCTTCAAGCATCAAGTACCGTCGCCACTCTTGCAATGAGCATCGTCCACAGAGATGCAGTTTTTCTTACTCGAGCAGCGGGTAGTACGCGTCGTTGGTCTCCTCGGCACGCGCGGCAGCCTCGGCACGACGCTTGACGACAACCAGCGCCACGACCGCAATCATGGCGGTCGCACCGAGCAGCGCCGTCGTCGTCTCGCTTGAAAACACCGTTTCCTCTGCGGCAGACAGTTCCGCGAGGAGAGGCGCGTAGTAGTACGACGACGAGAACGCGCAGTGCTTGACAGACTCCGAAGTGCCGGCAGCACGGCACTCGAGCTCGGACCCGCATTTGTCGCAGCAGGCAGCATCTGCCATCGTGGTGACGGAAGTAGCGCCCGCGTTGGAGGTGACAGCCAACCCGCTGCAGAGCTCTCCATAACCAATGACCGACGGACCCGCACACTTGTTGGCACAGACCTCGGCCGTACTCGTGTCCAGCTTTGGCTTGCTGCAGTCAGTCATGGTGAATCCGTGGGAGCACTCGATCGTGTGCTGAGCAGCCGCGGGGGTCGAATAGCCGGCTCCATCTCCCTCGTTGTCGTGCACCTCGCGCTTGAACGTGCAAACGACTTTTGCCTCCGTCTTCTGCGCAGTGCGAGGCTGGTGGACGAGCTCGACAGCGAAGTCCTGATTCACTGGCGCCGTTGTACTGTCCAGAAGCGGCTTCGCAGTCGTATCCGAGGCGTCGAGCTCCTTCACCATGATCTTGCACGTGACACCCGAGAACGTGCCGCTCACCTCATTCGCTCCAACCGGCACAACATCACTGGCCGATGCAAAGTTCATGTTGAAGATGGCAAAGTCACTGTCTTCGACGCTGCAATAGGCCCCTCCCACTTCTTCGGTGGCCCCTCCCGTCCACATTGCATCAAAGTTGGCGCATGTCAACGTGCTGTGGACATACAGGTTCACGTTGAACGACATGTCGCCGCCAACCTGTCCGAAGTACGACCACGCCTGGATGTTCACGGTGGTGGTGGGGTCATCAAAGATCAGACCGTCGTTGTTGGGGTTCCAGTAGTGCCACTCCCCACCATCCACGTTGTAGCGCCATTTCACGTAGTCCGGGGTCTCGGCGTTTGTGAACAATTCCGGGTGTTTGGACTTCAGCTCGGCTGTGATCAGCTCCGACAGCTTGACCTTGTACTTGCACTCCTCATTGGTATTGTCGAAGGACGTGCAGGGAATACCGTAGTAGACATTCTTGGTAGTGTCGGCGTCAGCCGGCACTTGCGTAAATGCGTGGGTCACGGTTGTAGAAGCCGTCTGCACCGCGTCCTTAATGACGAACGTCGCCGTGGCCATTTCGTCACCAGTGGTCGCTAGGCACGTTTTCATAGTGCAGTCACTCGCAGCGTCCCCACGACCAGCGCAAACTGAGTTCTGCGGAGCAGTACTGGGACAGGTGTACTGCACAAGCTTTTCCTTAACGCTTGCAGACTTCGAGCAACACCAGGACCACGGTATGGTGACCGGGATCATTTGTTGAAGTTTTCCACCCGCGTAAATCGAGCCGGCTTTGAGGCTGTCCCAGGTTGCTTGACTGAAACACGTGCCCGAAGCGGGGCTTGGCCATGATGTCACTACGTCGCTAGTGTAGTGGCTGCATGAATCAACTTCTCCGCTGCCTGGGTTGTTCTGGATGGTGTGAACGTGCAAGTCATAGTCATTCTCGATGCCCTTGGCCGCATCTAAAGTGGATTTGGCTAGCTGGGAGGTCGTCGTTCCACTGGTTGCGCATTGCCAATCTTTAAATCGGGGCCGGAAGTCGTCGGTGACGGCGACACATCCCGGGCAAGTGGCGTCGGCGTTGTAGTCGGTCGCGGTCATGAGCATATTGTACACACCAGGCAGGTTCAACGTCACCTGGCTCTGTGCCGTTTTGGGGGCGTTCAAGTAATGCTTCCAAGGTACTTGACCCGTGGCGGAGTTGGTCGGGCCGGTGGACGAGATCGCGATGGACGGTCTGGCGCTCGCGCTTGCACCGTTGTCGTTCTTGTTTTTGCGGTTATCGCCCACGTAGTTATCGGACGGAATGGGCACCGACACGGAGCAGGACGAGCTCGCAAGGTTCAAGTTGTTCACTACCTCGGACAGAGTACATGTGCCCCCAATTCTCGCAAGAGGTGGATTGGTATCCATAGAACATGGCGTTCTGCGCACTCAGCTCGCGCAGCATCGGGTGGCCCGGCTCATCTTGCGCCAGGGCGTCGACGAACACGATGTACGCAGACGCCACCGTAAGGACAGTAGCGATGCGCATGGTCGCGACGGGAAAAGCAAGGGCTGGACGTGGTCTTGGGGCTGGCGAGGCGAATTGCAAAGTGAGGCTTCCTGTCCTCCCAGAGCCTGGGGTATCTTGATGACTCTTGGAGGCGCCTACTGAGAGCTCATCAAGCTCATCGAGCTCATCGTGTGGTCAGGATGGAGCGCGGATCCAGATTTCGGGGACTGCTCGGCCGTAGATCGCGCCTGGCCAAAGCGACACGACGTTTGGAGGACACGAAAAATCTAACAACCACAAAAAAATCTAAAACCGCCATAGGTTGAAAAACTATGAAATACTTCTTCTTTTTAAAAACTACTTCGGAAATAATCACCGGAAACGAACGTTTTGACCAATTACATCGCTTATACCGTCTATTTCGCGTGCCTGATTGGCTTAAACGAAAGCGCAGCGTCTCCTCTTTCGAACGCCACCCGTTTCGAGCCAAACGAAGCCGAAGCTATCTCATTTCCCGCACTATCACTTCCAGATTTCCATCGGGATAGCACCCGCCACGCCTGCTCTACTACGTCTCTGCCAGCGAAAACATGGCAAAGCCCAACCTATCTGATCTCGAACGCAAAGCCATCATCGACGAGCTCCTCAAGATCAGCAACAATGGCAAATTGCCTCGCGGAGCGTGCGCAAAAGTGGCCTCGGAGCACTATATGGAAGCGCTACGTTGCTGCAATCGAGGAAGAGGTCATAGGAGGTGAATGGGAGAGTAGTGCTGTTTGCGAGCAGGTTCCGAATGGTTCCGATCATTTTGAACTTGTTCGGAACCGTTCAGAACTTGCTCTTAATACATTTGATCGGCAAGGGTGCTCGAATCAAGTTTTGAGGCACAGCGATAAATCAATTGAGTTCCGTAGGAAACGCAGCAACTACGTAGGTCAAGTTACTATCGATGCCGGCTGGTGCAACGAAATGTAATGGAGCTAAAACATTCAAACATGCATTGGGACGTAATATTCGTTTCTGAACACCACAAGACTCGAGACTCAGAACGAGGTATCGATGCTCCGAGGGCTGGCGACCTCATAACGAAAGGAGAGAGCATGTAAGCGCGGGTTTTCTCTTGAGCGGCCCACTTCAATGTCGTACTTAACTGAATGTATCGTACTTAGCGCAATATTATCATTCCGAACTAATCGGAACTGCTCCGAGCAAAGCGAACGCTCGGAACAATCGGAACTGCTCGTGTTCGCAAACAGCACTATGGGAGAGCAGGATGAAGCAACACTGCGGCAGAAAGCGGAAGAATCGTGATGAAGTTCGCGACAAGCTGGCTCGAGTCCCCATCGAAGATGGAGCTGTTGAAAGACGGGCAATTATAAACGATGTAATTGGCCAAAAATTTGTTTTCGGGGTATGCTAATTGGTCACAAAATGTTTCCGGTGATTATTTCCGACCAGAGGAAGTATTATTTAGAATTTCACGATATTGTCGAAATATAGTTAGAATGTCTGTCGAATGCGCGCAAACAACGAATCTCGGAAACTGCCCAGCAGCACCGAGCTGCCCACACACTTGGTGGCGTCTACAGCTTTGATTCCTGTGATGGGGCTTGTTGTTCTTCCTCGTAGATTAGGAACGCTTTGCACTCGAAGTATTAATAATACACGCGAACTATGAATACACTGCATCACCAGACTCGAAAAGTTTAGAGAGAAGAAAAACCTTGGATCTTGACCAAGTTGGAGACCTTTTGCTGGGCATGCACATTTTAGAATACGTAGTAGTTTCTGCTATTCCAGTACTATAGGTACGGCATTAATATTTGTTTACTTCGAAGTACTAATACTATTAAATACATGTAGTAGTTGAAAAAATTGTGGCGAAATCTCGAAATCGAAATGGAGTATGGAATACGGTACGAAATACAGGTATTACCGCATGCCCGAAGTGAGCAGAAGCAATGGACGAAATACGCGCAAGGAGTCATTCACACACCAAGACCTCATCCTACTCCAGCAATGGATAGTAAGAGTCCTGCTCCACGTCCAGACGAGTGGCACGACGCCTAATGACGATGAAAGCTGCTGCAACCACCAAAGCACTTGTACCCAGAAACACGGTACTAGCGCGGAGGAAGTTTTCATTTTCAGCCGTGTTCGCCTCCTCCGCCAGCAAGACATACGCCGAGGAAGGCTCACACCTCATGACATCTGTCGAGTCGACACTGTTGCACTCGAGCGCTTGAGAGCACTTGGGGCAGCAAGTTTGCGGTGTCGACGATTTGAGAATTGTCTTCGCAGCAGACGATGTCACAATTGATCCTCCGCACGCCTCCAACATTCCTGGCGCAGGGTCACCCGCACAGCTATCTGCGCAGACGTCGCCGAAATCCATCTCCGGTGCATTACAGTCCGTAACTGTAAACGTGTGACTGCAGTCGAGTGTATTGTTGCCCGCCGTAGTGCCAGACGCGTGCGGTGTACGCGTGAACGTGCAATGAACAACTCCAGTTGTTTTCTGCGCAGTGCTGGGGTTGTTCACAAGCTCGACTCCGTAGTATCTGTTGATGGTAGTGGATGCCTGGTTGTCTAGGAGCGCAACAATCTGCTTGTCCGATCCGCCCGTCTCCTTCACCATTATGTCGCACTTTACACCCGTGTACGTACCCGTGACAGTGCTGTCAACCTGCTGCAGGACGTCTGCAACCGACATGCTAAGCTTCAGAACAGCAAAGTCACTACCACCGTACGCACAGTAGGTTCCCTCGCTCCCTTCCACACCAGGCTTCTCCACGACGGTCCACATCGCATCGAACTTGGAGCATGCCAGAGTGCTATGCAGGAAGAGGTTGATAGTGAAGGTGGTTCTGTACGCCATTCCGCATGCCGTCCATGCCTCCAAGACGACAGTAGTGCTTGCATCCGTGAAGGTAAGCGCTGTAGTATCTGTGAGCGGGTCCCACTTGACGAATGTCGTACCATCTTTGTTGTAGCGCCAGGACACGAAACTTTTGCTGTTTGTCAACTCGCTGGACGGCGTTGGGAACGCTGGCACGAATCCCGTCGTCACGTCAAGTAGCTGCGACAGTGTGGTAGAGTAGCGGCAGTTGGTGTTGGTTTTGTCGAAGGTGGTGCACGGGATACTATAGTACACGTTCTTGGTAGCATCACTGCCCGCGGGTCTGCTGGGCAGAGCATTGAGGACGCTGTTGGAAGCCGTCTGGATAGTGCTCTTGATAGTGGCCGAAACTTTGATAATGTCAGTGCCCTTCGCTTCGAGACATACGTCGATAGAGCACGTCGAAGGGATTCCTGTTCCTCCCGAGCAGCTAGAGTCCGGTGTCTGAGGCTCGGACTCGTAGTCAGTGGGGCATTGGTAGGGGGTAACATTTTCCTTGAGTGTTCTCTTCTTCTTGCAGCACCATTTGCATTTCCCATTAAGTGTGGTCTCCAGAGAAGAAGACGCTGCCTGTAGAGAAGTGGGGAAAGGAACGTTGCTCTTCAGTTTCCCCACAATTGTCCCCAAAGTCGAGCTATCAAAGCAGGAAGTATAGCAATTGTTCTCGGTTTCGTAGAAGAGCGTTCTCTTGGAAAACCCGTCCGCGTTTGCTTCTTTGCACAGATCACCGCTGTTCGGGTTATTCACCACGTTCCCATCAGCCACGTAGTTCTTGTAGACTGTGTCGTGGTTCTGGAAGACAGGCAGTGACGTTTTCGTCAGCGTCTGTGGTGTCGGCAAAGCAGTCGGACAGCTCGACGCAGTTCCGAAACGCGGGCGAAACTTGTCCAAGATGGCAACACACCCGATGCACGAGGCCTCTCCGTTGTAGTCATTTGCGACGATGGACAAGTCGTACAAACCGGGTGCGTCAAACACGATCTCCTCTGCACCACCGTCGGATTGGTAACGTATTGGTACCACGAAGTCTTCTTGGTCCTCTTCGGATTTGTAGCTACCCCTCTTTCAACAGCGTAGCCGTGATCTGGATGAACGGTTGCTGGGACGCCTCCACCTTGGCGAGGTCGTCGTACTTGTTACGTCGTAGGTCGCCCACGTAGTTGTCGGAGGGGACAGGGACAGGTAGATCGCACTTATCGAGTTCTCCGAGCTTGAGAGTGTTTTCAGGTCGATCTAGTTCACATTCCAGTCCCTGGGGCCAGTAGCAGATCGCGTATTCGTCTACCGGCGGCGCCATGAGCATCACCCGCACTCCATTATCTTGGTCGACGCCTCCATGAACGGCAGCAACAGAGAGCCGCGGTCGCGGCCAACACGAAAGTTACGCGCATCCTAGCGAGCGTAGATTTCGTAGTGTGAAGTATTTTGCCGAGAGGCGACTCCGACGTCCCCTCGCTCCGAAGCAAGATCGCGACCGGACAGCTCCCAGCCCTCCGTTTTGGATCTTGTTGCTAGCCCAAGCTGTCGTTTTAGGAACGCCTGTTCCCGAAGGTCGTACGAACGTCGTAACGAAGGCCCTTCGCGCTCAAGACGTCGCGTAGATTCACTGCTAGGCGCCGAATGTACTGCAAGTAGTAAAATTACTACGGTAGTAGTACTACACTGCCACTAGCGTTGGGTTGCCATGCCGAGAGGACTTCACACGACAACTAGCGTGTGAGAAGCTCCGCAAACCATCCGGCGCACGGTGCCAGCCTCTTTGAGACACGTTACACGTCTCCCTGCACTTCAGCTGTCGTTGCTCCTGCATCAGCCGAAGGCTGTGAAAAGCTTGCGTAGGACTGCAGTAATGCTCCACTTTTCGACAGCAGAGCGTAGTGCACTTCTCCGCAGGACACAGCAGCGATCTGTCCAAAGAATTCGCGTTCTAGCGCCGACGGTAGTGTCAGCAGCGTTGGCGACAGATGCAACTTGTCTGCTACTTCCAGGGACGGGTCGCGGCCGCAAATGTAGGCGGTTCCATTCTGCAACAGGAAAAGCGAGAAGTCGTTCCCGCCTGCGATATCGATCAGTCCGTATGTGTCCGAGATAGCTGCCGAGATAGCCATCACCTGCTTCGGTTCGCTAACGTCCATGTAGCAGCCATGTCCGAGCTGACCGGAGTCGCCACGCCCCCACGTAAACACCGCTCCATCACTGCAAACTGCAAGCGAATGGTCCTTCCCGGCGACAATGCGCCGGACTACGCTTTTTCTCCGTCGTCTGTCCGAGACCTCAAATTCAATGTCCACCCCGTCCAGTCCGCATCCAGCTGCCTCGGTTGCTACATTAGGAAGCGTCAAATAAAGAGAAGAACATGAGAAGATCAATTCAAGCGTAAATGCTACGAGCACACTCACCGCCATATCTAGCATGCCTTCAGCTGGACGACCAAGTTTCCCATACTTGTTACATCCCCACGAAAACACACGGCCATCCGATGATAACGCAAGAGAATGATACTCGCCACAGGTTACTGAGCTCATATACGTCCCTCGAAGGTCCGATACAACAGCCGGCCTCTCGATCGCTGTAGACGACGAGCCTGCTGACAAGAACCCCAGCTGTCCTCGTGAATTGCTTCCCCACGCGAAAACATGTCCGTTCAGATCAGTCACAAGTGTGTGGAATGCTCCACAAGCGACTTGAGTAATCGTTTGCTGCTCTAATGCAAATACACGCTGCGGGCATGTTACTCGTCGCGATTCTCCATCAGCAATTGCGTATCCTAAACGTCCCCCACTTCTATCTCCCCACGTGAACAGGTTGCCATCTTCAGTGACCGCAGCAAAGAACCGTTGTCCGCCGCTCACTTGGACCACATTGCTGTCATTCACCAAGGTCTGTTTTCCATCAACAACAAACTCAACCGGGTGAATTGCACTCGAGCCACGCCCCATTGTGTCAACAGTGTTCTCCACTTTTCCGTCTTCTTCAGCAGACGAAGGCCATTCTCCAATTACAAATAGCTGCTTCAAGGGTGCGCCGTCACCTGGAGCAGCATCAGTACGAAGGGTACGAGGACTCTCCTGTCCGGTTTCAGCCCCGTATCTCGTTGCACCAGTTCTACGTTCTCCAAAGCCTTCATAAGATCTCGACGAATTATGTAAGCAGCCTGCACGCACTTCGACTCCTCAATAATCTTCGAGCAGCGAATTCCAGTGCTTCCGCCTTGCAGCGCGAGATCTGTGCAGTCCTTGCAGTCTTCTTCGTGGTCACCACGCATCAAAAAATATTCGATCGCTACTTGAAAATTTGCAATAGTGAAACCCAGCGCAGTCGTGTTGGAGTTGATGAAGTGGTAGTCCGTGATGTACATGATCACGGCTGCGATTGGAAAACTTGACGCGTCCCCGACGTTCGACGCAGCTGATCTCCGCATAACTTGGTTGAACGCTTGCACTAGCACATACAAAAGCTGGTCCAATATATCATCCGTCGTCAACTGGTACGCCTCTGCAGCAGTAACCAGAAATCATAAAATTAGAGGCAGAACGACCACAGTTGATGCCACTAGCAAGCCTTACCGAAATCTAACCGGCGCAGCTTGACATTCCGGGTAATCGCATCGTTCACGCGATCAATACAAGCTTTAAAAACGAGCAGCATGTCTAACGGTGTTTTTCTCTCGATAACAGTAAGAAGTGTGTCCCGAGCTTCCGCTGCAAAGCACTACAGTAGAAACCACCCAAAATTCAAAGTGTTAGTTCAATTTTCTAACTTGCACAAAAGCCATCAAGCAGTCAGCGTGCCTGGAACTCTTTGCGAAGTCCAAAGTCCTCCGGCGTATAGTGTCTCATGCGATACATGACCTGCTGCAGTTTCCGGTCCTTCTCTCGGCAGCTTGCCACCACTTTCGGGAAAATCAAGTCGTGCAGACTCTCCATCAGATAGCACTCCACCACCTGCTGGATCTGCAGCAAATGGCTCACTCCCCTCCATGCCGTCTCTGCAGCTTATAGTCCTCCTCCACGTCATCAAAGCTCCCTGCGTGGATGAGCTCCTCCACGGCAGCTTCCCACTCCTCCCTCAAATTGGCAGGGAGCGTCTGTGTGTATCTCTCGTAGACCTGTTCCTGCACGCAGATCTTGTGCACTTGGCTGATGGTCTCGTCCAGCTGGTAGAACACCAGCTCGTTCTCCGGGAAGGCCCTAAGTATCGCTGTATACTTTCTGAAAGTAGCCACGTCGATCTCGCTGAGGTCTTCGGGCACTTGGATGCCTCCTTCCAGCGGTCGACTGGTGTGCAGCACCGTCACTTCTTGATTACAAATCACCCTCTTCTCCGAGAGCAGGATCCGCACTTGTCTACGGTCTATGAAGCCGTTTCCTGTGTGAATATGGGAGCCCACCACGGCCACGTGTTTACCTAATCAAAGGTGGGAAATGTTGAAGTTGAAGTTGAAGTGACCATCACTCCGAAAATAAGAAAGGTCATTTTTGTAAATAAAAAGAAACCGTACCGTTTAGCGTCTGGTACGCGCCGAGCGCGTCGTCGGGGGTCAGCAAGTGCGTGTACAGCACGTCCTGGCTCGGAGCTTCCTCTGCCAGCAGCGAGCGCGGCTGCGGCACGCAGAAGAGGCAGAGCGGGGCCAGCGCGCGCTGCGTCTGCGTCAAGTCGGCGCTCAGAGCGCGGAGGAAGGCGTCGCCCATAGTGAAGCCAAATGAAAACTGGGAGGATAAATGCGGAAAGCTGGTGTCTGCCACACAGAAACAAGGAGGATCCGCCAATCAGAAACGAGTTGAAGTTGACATTCACTCGTGACGCATGAGAATGAATTACGAATTGATTGACAAGACAATTGATTTTTGTTTTAGTTAGGTTTAGGGCGCGACTCGACTCTTTTCGGTAACATGCACGTGCAGGGTCACTACTACAAGCGCACAGAGATAATATGCAGGTAATGTAGGGCGCCCGCCCTTACTTGTCTTGGTAAACGCGTTTTCAGTCACTTGACACGGCGTCCTCCGCTTTCCCGGCCGCTTCAACGTCGAAGCATGGGGTGCTCCGCCGGAGTTTCAGGCTCCCAGCGGTCCGCAGCCCAGCAATCGTTCTGCACCCAGTCCACAGCGTTCTGGAAGTGCGGAGGCTGCTCGTACACACCATAGTAGCCAAACTTGTTTGCTGCCTGCTCAATGCAGTCCTGAAGGTTCTGGGCACGGGTAGCCTTCTGCTTCTCCTCTGCTGCGAGTTTCTCCTCCTCAGCATGCAGCTCAGCAAGCTTCTCCTCGTAGTGCTTGGCAATCCAGTCACGGAACTCGACCTGAGTCATGTAGTTCGCACCAGAAAGTTGAGGCGGCTCCTCATACTGCTCTGGCTCTGGCTCGGGCACCGTCACGGGCTCCTCGATCTCGGGGATCACGAGCTTCTCCTCACCGGACGCGGTCTCCTCCACACGCACCGTCTCAGTAGTCGTCTCGCCGCGCTCGTCAACGATCTCCACCTTCTGCTCGCCGTGTTCGGGCTCGCCCACAATGATCACCTGCTCCACCTCGCCGGTGGACGTCACCACGTCAACCACCTGCGGCTGCTCGCCGGTCTCCTGGGCCACGGCCGCCGCCTCCTCGGGCACCTCGGGGATGACCACGGGCTCGTCCACTTCGGGAAGCTCCAGCTTCTGCTCGCCAGACGCAGTCTCGACGACCTTCACCTCCTCCACCGTCTTCTCGCCCTGCTCGTCAACGATCTCAACCTTCTGCTCGCCGTGCTCGGGCTCACCGATCAGGGTCACCTGCTCCTGCTCACCCGTCGACGTAGTCACCTCCACGACTTGGGCCACCTCGTCGGTCTCGGTGCGCTCCTCCGAAACCGGCTCCGGCACCGTCACGGGCTCCTCGATCTCGGGGATCACGAGCTTCTCCTCACCGGACGCGGTCTCCTCCACACGCACCGTCTCAGTAGTCGTCTCGCCGCGCTCGTCAACGATCTCCACCTTCTGCTCGCCGTGTTCGGGCTCGCCCACAATGATCACCTGCTCCACCTCGCCGGTGGACGTCACCACGTCAACCACCTGCGGCTGCTCGCCGGTCTCCTGGGCCACGGCCGCCGCCTCCTCGGGCACCTCGGGGATGACCACGGGCTCGTCCACTTCGGGAAGCTCCAGCTTCTGCTCGCCAGACGCAGTCTCGACGACCTTCACCTCCTCCACCGTCTTCTCGCCCTGCTCGTCAACGATCTCAACCTTCTGCTCGCCGTGCTCGGGCTCACCGATCAGGGTCACCTGCTCCTGCTCACCCGTCGACGTAGTCACCTCCACGACTTGGGCCACCTCGTCGGTCTCGGTGCGCTCCTCCGAAACCGGCTCCGGCACCGTCACGGGCTCCTCGATCTCGGGGATCACGAGCTTCTCCTCACCGGACGCGGTCTCCTCCACACGCACCGTCTCAGTAGTCGTCTCGCCGCGCTCGTCAACGATCTCCACCTTCTGCTCGCCGTGTTCGGGCTCGCCCACAATGATCACCTGCTCCACCTCGCCGGTGGACGTCACCACGTCAACCACCTGCGGCTGCTCGCCGGTCTCCTGGGCCACGGCCGCCGCCTCCTCGGGCACCTCGGGGATGACCACGGGCTCGTCCACTTCGGGAAGCTCCAGCTTCTGCTCGCCAGACGCAGTCTCGACGACCTTCACCTCCTCCACCGTCTTCTCGCCCTGCTCGTCAACGATCTCAACCTTCTGCTCACCGTGCTCGGGCTCACCGATCAGGGTCACCTGCTCCTGCTCACCCGTCGACGTAGTCACCTCCACGACTTGGGCCACCTCGTCGGTCTCGGTGCGCTCCTCCGAAACCGGCTCCGGCACCGTCACGGGCTCCTCGATCTCGGGGATCACGAGCTTCTCCTCACCGGACGCGGTCTCCTCCACACGCACCGTCTCAGTAGTCGTCTCGCCGCGCTCGTCAACGATCTCCACCTTCTGCTCGCCGTGTTCGGGCTCGCCCACAATGATCACCTGCTCCACCTCGCCGGTGGACGTCACCACGTCAACCACCTGCGGCTGCTCGCCGGTCTCCTGGGCCACGGCCGCCGCCTCCTCGGGCACCTCGGGGATGACCACGGGCTCGTCCACTTCGGGAAGCTCCAGCTTCTGCTCGCCAGACGCAGTCTCGACGACCTTCACCTCCTCCACCGTCTTCTCGCCCTGCTCGTCAACGATCTCAACCTTCTGCTCACCGTGCTCAGGCTCGCCGACCAAGGTCACCTGCTCCTGCTCACCCGTCGACGTAGTCACCTCCACGACTTGGGCCACCTCGTCGGTCTCGGTGCGCTCCTCCGAAACCGGCTCCGGCACCGTCACGGGCTCCTCGATCTCGGGGATCACGAGCTTCTCCTCACCGGACGCGGTCTCCTCCACACGCACCGTCTCAGTAGTCGTCTCGCCGCGCTCGTCAACGATCTCCACCTTCTGCTCGCCGTGTTCGGGCTCGCCCACAATGATCACCTGCTCCACCTCGCCGGTGGACGTCACCACGTCAACCACCTGCGGCTGCTCGCCGGTCTCCTGGGCCACGGCCGCCGCCTCCTCGGGCACCTCGGGGATGACCACGGGCTCGTCCACTTCGGGAAGCTCCAGCTTCTGCTCGCCAGACGCAGTCTCGACGACCTTCACCTCCTCCACCGTCTTCTCGCCCTGCTCGTCAACGATCTCAACCTTCTGCTCACCGTGCTCAGGCTCGCCGACCAAGGTCACCTGCTCCTGCTCACCCGTCGACGTAGTCACCTCCACGACTTGGGCCACCTCGTCGGTCTCGGTGCGCTCCTCCGAAACCGGCTCCGGCACCGTCACGGGCTCCTCGATCTCGGGGATCACGAGCTTCTCCTCACCGGACGCGGTCTCCTCCACACGCACCGTCTCAGTAGTCGTCTCGCCGCGCTCGTCAACGATCTCCACCTTCTGCTCGCCGTGTTCGGGCTCGCCCACAATGATCACCTGCTCCACCTCGCCGGTGGACGTCACCACGTCAACCACCTGCGGCTGCTCGCCGGTCTCCTGGGCCACGGCCGCCGCCTCCTCGGGCACCTCGGGGATGACCACGGGCTCGTCCACTTCGGGAAGCTCCAGCTTCTGCTCGCCAGACGCAGTCTCGACGACCTTCACCTCCTCCACCGTCTTCTCGCCCTGCTCGTCAACGATCTCAACCTTCTGCTCACCGTGCTCGGGCTCACCGATCAGGGTCACCTGCTCCTGCTCACCCGTCGACGTAGTCACCTCCACGACTTGGGCCACCTCGTCGGTCTCGGTGCGCTCCTCCGAAACTGGCTCCGGCACCGTCACGGGCTCCTCGATCTCGGGGATCACGAGCTTCTCCTCACCGGACGCGGTCTCCTCCACACGCACCGTCTCAGTAGTCGTCTCGCCGCGCTCGTCAACGATCTCCACCTTCTGCTCGCCGTGTTCGGGCTCGCCCACAATGATCACCTGCTCCACCTCGCCGGTGGACGTCACCACGTCAACCACCTGCGGCTGCTCGCCGGTCTCCTGGGCCACGGCCGCCGCCTCCTCGGGCACCTCGGGGATGACCACGGGCTCGTCCACTTCGGGAAGCTCCAGCTTCTGCTCGCCAGACGCAGTCTCGACGACCTTCACCTCCTCCACCGTCTTCTCGCCCTGCTCGTCAACGATCTCAACCTTCTGCTCGCCGTGCTCGGGCTCACCGATCAGGGTCACCTGCTCCTGCTCACCCGTCGACGTAGTCACCTCCACGACTTGGGCCACCTCGTCGGTCTCGGTGCGCTCCTCCGAAACCGGCTCCGGCACCGTCACGGGCTCCTCGATCTCGGGGATCACGAGCTTCTCCTCACCGGACGCGGTCTCCTCCACACGCACCGTCTCAGTAGTCGTCTCGCCGCGCTCGTCAACGATCTCCACCTTCTGCTCGCCGTGTTCGGGCTCGCCCACAATGATCACCTGCTCCACCTCGCCGGTGGACGTCACCACGTCAACCACCTGCGGCTGCTCGCCGGTCTCCTGGGCCACGGCCGCCGCCTCCTCGGGCACCTCGGGGATGACCACGGGCTCGTCCACTTCGGGAAGCTCCAGCTTCTGCTCGCCAGACGCAGTCTCGACGACCTTCACCTCCTCCACCGTCTTCTCGCCCTGCTCGTCAACGATCTCAACCTTCTGCTCACCGTGCTCAGGCTCGCCGACCAAGGTCACCTGCTCCTGCTCACCCGTCGACGTAGTCACCTCCACGACTTGGGCCACCTCGTCGGTCTCGGTGCGCTCCTCCGAAACCGGCTCCGGCACCGTCACGGGCTCCTCGATCTCGGGGATCACGAGCTTCTCCTCACCGGACGCGGTCTCCTCCACACGCACCGTCTCAGTAGTCGTCTCGCCGCGCTCGTCAACGATCTCCACCTTCTGCTCGCCGTGTTCGGGCTCGCCCACAATGATCACCTGCTCCACCTCGCCGGTGGACGTCACCACGTCAACCACCTGCGGCTGCTCGCCGGTCTCCTGGGCCACGGCCGCCGCCTCCTCGGGCACCTCGGGGATGACCACGGGCTCGTCCACTTCGGGAAGCTCCAGCTTCTGCTCGCCAGACGCAGTCTCGACGACCTTCACCTCCTCCACCGTCTTCTCGCCCTGCTCGTCAACGATCTCAACCTTCTGCTCACCGTGCTCGGGCTCACCGATCAGGGTCACCTGCTCCTGCTCACCCGTCGACGTAGTCACCTCCACGACTTGGGCCACCTCGTCGGTCTCGGTGCGCTCCTCCGAAACCGGCTCCGGCACCGTCACGGGCTCCTCGATCTCGGGGATCACGAGCTTCTCCTCACCGGACGCGGTCTCCTCCACACGCACCGTCTCAGTAGTCGTCTCGCCGCGCTCGTCAACGATCTCCACCTTCTGCTCGCCGTGTTCGGGCTCGCCCACAATGATCACCTGCTCCACCTCGCCGGTGGACGTCACCACGTCAACCACCTGCGGCTGCTCGCCGGTCTCCTGGGCCACGGCCGCCGCCTCCTCGGGCACCTCGGGGATGACCACGGGCTCGTCCACTTCGGGAAGCTCCAGCTTCTGCTCGCCAGACGCAGTCTCGACGACCTTCACCTCCTCCACCGTCTTCTCGCCCTGCTCGTCAACGATCTCAACCTTCTGCTCACCGTGCTCAGGCTCGCCGACCAAGGTCACCTGCTCCTGCTCACCCGTCGACGTAGTCACCTCCACGACTTGGGCCACCTCGTCGGTCTCGGTGCGCTCCTCCGAAACCGGCTCCGGCACCGTCACGGGCTCCTCGATCTCGGGGATCACGAGCTTCTCCTCACCGGACGCGGTCTCCTCCACACGCACCGTCTCAGTAGTCGTCTCGCCGCGCTCGTCAACGATCTCCACCTTCTGCTCGCCGTGTTCGGGCTCGCCCACAATGATCACCTGCTCCACCTCGCCGGTGGACGTCACCACGTCAACCACCTGCGGCTGCTCGCCGGTCTCCTGGGCCACGGCCGCCGCCTCCTCGGGCACCTCGGGGATGACCACGGGCTCGTCCACTTCGGGAAGCTCCAGCTTCTGCTCGCCAGACGCAGTCTCGACGACCTTCACCTCCTCCACCGTCTTCTCGCCCTGCTCGTCAACGATCTCAACCTTCTGCTCACCGTGCTCGGGCTCACCGATCAGGGTCACCTGCTCCTGCTCACCCGTCGACGTAGTCACCTCCACGACTTGGGCCACCTCGTCGGTCTCGGTGCGCTCCTCCGAAACCGGCTCCGGCACCGTCACGGGCTCCTCGATCTCGGGGATCACGAGCTTCTCCTCACCGGACGCGGTCTCCTCCACACGCACCGTCTCAGTAGTCGTCTCGCCGCGCTCGTCAACGATCTCCACCTTCTGCTCGCCGTGTTCGGGCTCGCCCACAATGATCACCTGCTCCACCTCGCCGGTGGACGTCACCACGTCAACCACCTGCGGCTGCTCGCCGGTCTCCTGGGCCACGGCCGCCGCCTCCTCGGGCACCTCGGGGATGACCACGGGCTCGTCCACTTCGGGAAGCTCCAGCTTCTGCTCGCCAGACGCAGTCTCGACGACCTTCACCTCCTCCACCGTCTTCTCGCCCTGCTCGTCAACGATCTCAACCTTCTGCTCACCGTGCTCAGGCTCGCCGACCAAGGTCACCTGCTCCTGCTCACCCGTCGACGTAGTCACCTCCACGACTTGGGCCACCTCGTCGGTCTCGGTGCGCTCCTCCGAAACCGGCTCCGGCACCGTCACGGGCTCCTCGATCTCGGGGATCACGAGCTTCTCCTCACCGGACGCGGTCTCCTCCACACGCACCGTCTCAGTAGTCGTCTCGCCGCGCTCGTCAACGATCTCCACCTTCTGCTCGCCGTGTTCGGGCTCGCCCACAATGATCACCTGCTCCACCTCGCCGGTGGACGTCACCACGTCAACCACCTGCGGCTGCTCGCCGGTCTCCTGGGCCACGGCCGCCGCCTCCTCGGGCACCTCGGGGATGACCACGGGCTCGTCCACTTCGGGAAGCTCCAGCTTCTGCTCGCCAGACGCAGTCTCGACGACCTTCACCTCCTCCACCGTCTTCTCGCCCTGCTCGTCAACGATCTCAACCTTCTGCTCACCGTGCTCAGGCTCGCCGATCAGGGTCACCTGCTCCTGCTCACCCGTCGACGTAGTCACCTCCACGACCTGCTGCACCTCGTCCGTCTCGGTGCGCTCCTCCGAAAAAGGATCAGGCACGGGTTCCTCCATCTCGGGAATCACGAGACTCTCCTCCTCCTCATGACCATGATTGTCCCCGTCCCAGCCCCAGTAGTTCTCCCAATACTCAGGTGGAGGAGGCCACCAGTTGTCACCACCCACCCAGTAATCTTCCGGATCAGGCACAAGTACAGGCTCATCTAACTCGGGGATCACGAGCTTTTCCTCACCGGACGCGGTCTCCTCCACACGCACCGTCTCAGTAGTCGTCTCGCCGCGCTCGTCAACGATCTCCACCTTCTGCTCGCCGTGTTCGGGCTCGCCCACAATGATCACCTGCTCCACCTCGCCGGTGGACGTCACCACGTCAACCACTTGCGGCTGCTCGCCGGTCTCCTGGGCCACGGCTTTCGCCTCCTCGGGTACCTCGGGGATGACCACGGGCTCGTCGACTTGTGGAAGCTCCAGCTTCTGCTCGCCAGACGCGGTCTCAACGACCTTCACCTCCTCCAGCGTCTTCTCGCCCTGACCGTCAGTGATCTCCACCTTCTGCTCGTTGTGTTCGGGCTTGCCTATCAAAGTCACTTGCTCCTTCTCACCCGTCGACGTAGTGACCTCCACGACCTGCTGCACCTCGCTGGTCTCGACACGCTCCTCCACAATCGGCCTGGCCACAATCACGGGCTCCTCGATCTCGGGGATCACGAGCTTCTCCTCACCGGTTGTGGTATGTTCCACGCGCACCTCCTCGGTAGTCGTCTCGCCGCGCTCGTCAACGATCTCCACCTTCTGCTCGCCGTGTTCGGGCTCGCCCACAATGATCACCTGCTCCGTCTCGCCGCCAGGTGTGACAACGTCAACGACTTTAGTGTCCTCGGCCGCTGCGTCCTCCGGTACAGGGGTACAACCACCGGTGTGATGTCGCCTTCAACGTTCGGGATCAAGATCTTCTGCTCGCCCGTTGGGGTCTCGATCGACTTGACCTCCGTCGTAGAGTAGCCACCGTCGCCATCGGGGATCGCGATGACCTGCTTGCCGTCCACGGGTTCTCCGACAATCACGACGTCAGTAGTTCCGCCATCAGGAGTCGGGATCTCCACCGTCTGCTGCTGCTGGTCCTTCGAGAAAACCCCGCTCTCCTCCTCCTCATCCGGCGGAGTAACAGCAATCGTCACTCTCGGACAGAAGACGTCCAGCAAGTAGTAGAAGATTTCGTGGTCCTTCTTCGTGACTGGGATCTCACGCGTGTCGGACTGCAAAAAGAACAAGAACAAGGCGTTAGTATCACGAAAACACATGAAAAACTCTCACGAAACCACTCCAACTCACCGCCTGCATAGCACAGTCTCCGTCGCTCTTGAGCTTCTCCACCAGAAGAGTCAGCAAGTTCTCCTTAATGTCCTTCGGAAGGTCCGACCTCTTGACCTTCTGGACGTCCACCATCTCCTTCTCCGTGAGGTCGGCCATGATCTCCTTCTTGGACAGGACCCCGTCCTTGTCCTGGTCGATCTTCTGGAAGTCCGGGTGGAAGGCGTCTCCCAGCTTGGACACGAAGGCCTCGTTGGCCATGGCGGCCTCGAGCTTGGCCGTCTGCACGGCGCTCGAGCCGCCGCTCCTCATGGTGGCGTAGCCCACTGCAGCCGACGCGGCCAACAAGCCGAGCGTCGCGCCGGCGATGGCCAGCCGCTTCTTCTGGCGCCGCTTGGTGCTGGGTCGGTCCGGCGCGGCGACTCGGCGGATAAAGCGCGTTTCTTCATTCTCACTCCCGTAGCTGGTCGGAGACTTCATGGCAAGAGCCTGGGGCAGCACTCAGTGACTCGTGCTGGGGGTCCTTGGCAGTGGGGGAACGCAAATTGGGAAGTGAGCGACTCGAAGCCCCTTGTCTCGGCTCATGCTTCTTGCTACCGGTAGCCACCGCTTTTCGAGAGCCCTTGACGGCGTGCTGAGATCCTGTTGCCGACGCAATGACAGCCGCAGATCGACGATCTAGCCCCGCAAAGGGTCGGCCGATCTGCGTGACCCGACGCCAAAGTCCAAATGGACGGACGCGAACGAAGATCGCGCGCAAGTTGAAGCGGCGCGTGCAGAGCCAGGATTTCATTTCGCTGACGAGGCAGAATGGCAACGAAAGACTCGACGAATCTTGAGCCACCGGATCCCAAAGGGCCTTCATTCTCAGGAGCTTGGTTCTAGTAAAATAGACATTTGCAGTTAGTTGCCTCCGACACAAATCCAAGTTTTGAAGACTCTATACCTTGGTGCATTTCATCTGTAAAGCAGGAATCGAGATGAATTCGAGTCCCGTTTCAACGTTAGTCGAACCTTCATCCTGTTGCAGTGCAACCAACCAGCGCTGGTAGGATACATTTTCTGTCCGTCCGGTGCTTGGCAATTGGTGCTTGCCGGCTTTCTCGATATCACAGATGCCTCAAGTTGAAGCCCCTCGCCATACAAATGGCAAGTCCTTCGTCGACATGGTTGGCGTTCTTATTCGTACTTGGATGTCGAGTCTCGCCATTGCAGCTAAGAATCGGCAAGATGCAGTTCTCGCTCACCAAGCTCTCTGTGCGCCAAGACTCACCGCTGCCGAGCTTCAGCTCGATTTTCCCCGCCACCGACACTTTGCCCATTGATGCGTCCATGACGTTGGGCGGGTTGCCACCGCTGCAGGAGCAAGAGAACAACCCTGACGTGAACACAGGGGACAGTGTTGAAGCCGTCGCTGGAGCCAATGAGATCGTGACGGCGTTCGAGAGTCTGGACGCGGAAGACGCCCAGCTGTCCAAGGAGCTGCAGTGCCGCTACCGCAAGGGCAAATGCTCTGAGCAGCGCACGCTCAAGAAGAACGGGTCTCTTCACAGCTACTGCGAGTACCACCGCGAGCTCTCGGTGCGCAACCAACGAGTGTTCGACCAGAAGCGCCGGCGGAAACGAGGGCTGGAGGACGACAACGAGGAGAAACTGCGGCCTCACACTGGGGACGCTTCCAGCGCACCTGACGCCGTGAAGACAGACGATGGAGACGAAAAGCGGCCGTCACGCAGACGCCGAACGGTCTAGTGGCCAACTTCATGACCTTCTCAACGAGTTCGACCCTAGCAGAACACACAAGACATCACCCTTGATCGAAGCACAAGAAATGCATTGATTTACTTACATACACAACGCGCTCCGATCCGTGGGCTCGACCATGCCTATCCAACAACAGAGCGTCATCAGTCGAGTACCTGCCACGTGCTCTAGTCCACGACGATCGACCACGGGTGCTCGCGGCGGCCGTACTGGATGTCCGACAGCTCCTTCCACACGCGCTCGGCCAGCTTGCCGGACTTGCCGTCCGTGCCCTCCAGCGGGATGGCCAGGTCCTCGTCCATGTAGTTGATGGTGGACACCGGAGAGACCACCGCGGCAGTTCCCGAGCCGAAGACCTCGAGGATGCGGCCTTCCTTGCTGGCCTTCTGCACCTGCTTCATGGTAATATTGCCCTCCGTCACCTTGAACTCGTCCCACTCGCGGGTCAAGTGCAGGATCGAGTCGCGCGTGATGCCAGGCAGGATGTCGCCGCGAGAGAGCGGCGGCGTGATCAGCTCCTTCTCCCCTGGTCGTTCACCCAGAGAATAAACAGGTTCATGGTGCCCACCTCCGTGATCTCGTGGTCCGGGCCGAAGATCCACAGATTCTGCGAGTACCCCTGCTCGTGGGCGTCATATTGCGGCAGGATGCCGGGCGCGTAGTTCGCGCCGACCTTGAAGCCGCCGGTGCCTCCGGGCCACGCGCGGATGTAGCGGTCGTTGGCGCACAGCTTCACGGGGTTGAAGCCCTCGGGGTAGTACGGACCTACAGGGGACAAGATGATGAAGAGCTTGGCGCTCTCGGAGGCGCCGACCCCGATGGAAGCTTGGGTGGAGATGCCCGTGGGGCGGATGTACAGCGAGTAGCCCTCGCCCTGGGGCACCCAGTCCTTGTCCACGCGGATGAGCTCCTCCAGGCACTTGGTGAGCTCGTCGCCGTCGAACTGCGGCAGCAGCAGGCGCTTCATGGAGCTGTTGAGGCGCTTCATGTTCATGTCGGGGCGGAAGAGGCGGATGCGGCCCTCGGCGTCCACGTACGCCTTCATGCCCTCGAAGCACTCGAGCGCGTAGTGCAGCACGGCGCTGGCCGGGTCCATGGCGATGGGGCCGTACGGGTGGATCACGGGGTTGCCCCAGCCCTTGCCCAGTTGCCAGTCCACCTCGAGCATGTGGTCCGTGAACGTCTTGCCGAACTTGAGCTGCTCCTTGGGCAGTTTGGCCTTGGGGCTCGTGGTGCGCTCCACCTGCAGGTTCGTCATCTTGATGTCCGGGCCCGAGGAGAAGGCGGCCACGTGCGGAGACGCCACGCGGCCGAGAGACTTGGCGCCGCGAGCGATCATGGCGAGAGGAGACTTGCGCGGGAGACGGCAGATTGCGGAATGGGCCTGTAGTGGCAACGGAGCTCTTGGCCGGCTGGGGATACTTAAGTGAGATGGTACAGGACACGAAGTTATGTTGGTGTTTGTATGAAAGTGGGGAATTGAGCGAGGTAGGATACCTCCACGAAATATTTCTACGGAGGGATGCGCAAACACCAAGTGGGGGACGGGTTACGCGTCCGCTCATGTGCATTGTTGAGCACTGAGTGCTGGCCAGGGCATCTTGTGGAGAGCGACAGTGTTTCCGCTTCGCTGACAATACGCAGTCAAATGAAACAACACGAACAACTGTCCGGGCCAAAAGTGAAGGCGTGGGGCTGCTTCGACATTTGTACTGACGCAGGCTTGCTATTTGCGACGCCAATTGCACGAGTGAAACCCAGGTCTCAAACTGCTATGACATCCCAGGAATCCTGTATACTACTAGTAGATCCTGGGGTTTCAAACCGAGGCTTTAAAAGGCTGCCAGATACTTCGAAGTATAATACAGAGACTGCCAGATAAACTGGTGACGTGCTGGTGCAACTACCGTACATGTGTTGGTGAGATGGATGCCTTTCAAGGCTTCCCAATCTGCTTGATACTCTTCAACACATTAGACTACAGGTTGCTGCTCTGCCTCGTGTTTTAAGTTGTTTCAACCGCCGGTCAACACCACACATTCCCAGAGACTCGTAGACTCTAATCTTAGGAGCTGGTGTTGGTTGGGCACCGGAAGCACGTTTGGACTCGCCACCTATTTCTGCCTTTGCTTTCAATAGCCCTGCGATGCCCCAGCGGTTATCACGTGGTGATGGCGAGCGGCAGTCGATGGGTTTTCCATTCGACGTTTTACCCAAGCCTTCATCACCTTCAGACTCCGCGCACTAGCCATGGGTGGCGCCGCATCGATCGACAGCACCCCGTACGACGAGGCCAAGTTCCTCAAGTCGAAGGCCATCATGGAATCGACAGCAGACGACGCGGAGAAGTTCGCCGAGCTCAAGTCGATCTGGGCTGAGGTGCTGCTGCCGATGACCACAGCAAGAGCGTCAAGGAGCTACCTGCCGCTGAGACTCCTGCTGGACACAAATGTCACAAAGAGGATGGCCACGCTACCAAAGAAGACCACGACCCCAAAGAAGAACACAAGGAGGAGAGTGACCACCACCACACAGAAAAACACAAGGAGGAGAGTGAACACCACCACAAAGAAGACCATGAACAGTGCCACATCAAAGAAGATCATGAGCACAAAGAGGGCGAACACCACCATAAAGACGATGACCACGACCACAAACAGGCTGAGCACCACCACAAAGAGGAGGCACATGCTCAAAAGGAGGAGGCGCATGCCCCGAATGCGGAACCTCACGCGGAGGCGCCAAAGGATGGCCCCAAGGCGTCGTCGTCTACTAGCCATTTGCCGACAACTCCGTCGGTGCACTACGACGAAAAACACTCCAAGGAGGTATAGCCGTCTTCGTTTGATGCCGTTGCATCACGCTGCGAGATACTAACTAATGACGCGCCATGAATGGCTCCAGCGGGCAAGCTTAAAGCCCAGTTAAATATACGCTTAAAGTATACACCGTTTGGCTGCATCTAACAATTTGTTTCGATGCACGACTTGATTGGCAAAGAAAATGCTCATCGTATCCCGTGGATAGGATGCAGTATACCTAACGATACTATCGATATCGTGTCGTAGGACTGGCATCCTACTTTCTTGAGCGCTCCCAGCATGAAGCAGAAGGCCGACCACTGTATCGAAAAGTAGTAACCCGACTTAGCGGTGCTTCTGATTTACACGTCTTCTTAGTAGGACGTAGTCGGGGACGCTGCTGCGACCAAATTTAGGGGTGAATATTCTGTAATTTTACACAATTTTCACCAAATGAACAGGTTGGCGACGACCCGGGTCGAAAAGAAGCCCGGATGAGTTAAATTTTTTTGAAGTGGCGGAGATAAAAATGTCCGAACGCCGCCCACAGCAACATTAAAACAGTCGAAATGATGACTAACCCTTCGCGCAGCGTGCAACGGTGTTATGGTAGGTCTGGTGAGTCCATGATAACAGCAGCCCCATACCCAGCCACCCGTTAACTTTGTATTACTCCAGACCCGTGCGCACCAGCGTAGCGAGTCTGGCACCTCCAAGTTCAAATGCTTCCCCTTCGAGTAGCGAGTGAATTGAGGTGCAAGACACCACTGTCAACACGGCCACGACGATCAATACAATATGTCAACGAACCAAAAGACAGCACACCCAAGGTGGTATCTGCATTGAAGTTTTGTCATGCATAATAGGAGGCTAGCCATGCGTTATAGCAGGATTTGCGAGCACCGGGCTGTTTTGTTGACCCGGGTCACCGCCAACCTGTTCAAATGTGGTTTTTGAGCCAGAATGCAGTGGACGGGCTAGGGTTAAGAGGAGTGGTCCAATAGCACACCACCTACTGGGACGAGACTTTAGGCCATCATCGTCATTTGGAATTGGTGGACCCTTGGCGTTTGCACATTGGAGCGCAGATGTCCGCCCCACCGTCCCAGCGGCTGAACATCGATAGCCTTCGACGGACGCCGTCTCGCTACTAACCCGCGGGCAGTCGTTATTAAAGCTTTTTCGCGTCCTCTTTTTTTTTTACGAGATATAAACATATGTTTGCACGAACTCTCGCGCGTGATCAGTCGGTAAAAATGGTTGTTTTTTTGCGTTAGCTCTTTCCCAGAGCGCATGCCGTTAGGACCAAATCCTCACACTAAGGAGCACACCACCTCGTACTGGACGACAAAATAGTATTAACTTCCTGAAACCCGGAAGGCTTCGGCAATGGAGAGAAAAGGGTCTCGAACTTTTCCAGGGCATTGTGTCTGATAAAAGGCCATTGCTCAAATTGCGATGCAGGCTCCAGCAGACATGGCGTGGGCCCCTCATGAAGTACGTCAAGAGTAGTTTTTTCTTCTTCTTTTGATAGCTAATCGTTGTGTCCTGACTGAGCTAGGACGACTTGCTTCGCACTGCGATTCGCCGCTATGGAGTGCGTCGGTGGGACTGCATAGCTGCAGCCATCCCAACCCACTCGGAAGAAGCGTGCTCTGCTCACTGGGATGAACTTCAGAATCGCCGGACTCAATTATGGCGACAGCCGTGGACTGAGGATGAAGATGGTATATTGAGATCCGTCGTCGACGTACAAGGAGCTGCCGAATGGTCGATTATGTCATCGCTCTTGCCGGGACGTACAGCCAAGCAGTGTCGTGCGAGGTGGCACTATCAACTTGACCCGTCGATCAAGCGTGGTGCTTGGTCCACCGATGAAGATGCGCGTCTTGTGATGCTGCAAAGCGAATTGGGAAACGCGTGGGCTCGAATTGCTGCTGATTTACCAGGCCGCACTGACAATGAGGTCAAGAATCGGTGGCACTCGGCGCGATTTCGCCGCCGCAAGCAAAAAGCGGTTGAACGCCAATTTCAAGTGATTCCAGCTTTGTCACCTTTACAGCAAGCTGAACAATCGAGAGAGACTTTGTCTGGCACAGTGGAGAAGGTAAGCTTACCCGAGCCGACAGCGTTCGACTTTGGAATCAACGCGAGTGTTGCTTCCGAACACGTTGATGATTTTGCCTTGTGGACTGATATTGGTGCGTGTCTCCTGGACCTTCCAGCGACAAGTCACGGCCAACAAGGCACATGAAGAAATTGGGGCAAACTCTACTCATAATCAACTATTTCGTGTCATATAGTTTTTGTTTTTGTTGTTTACGTGGCCTTCCATTTGAGTTATTACTGTCCTATAGAAGAAGACGTTCCGGCGGTATGTCTATGTGTTGCTGGGCCTTTGCCAGCGTCAGCGAATTCGCTTTCCGGGGGATTGTAGCTCCTCCTGCGCTCTGTGTGTCGGAAATACTTGAGCGCTCCGGGGTTCCGGGTCCTCGGGCGCTTTTGGCGATGCGATCTTTTGAGCACGAAGGGTCTGCCCGGCCTTCCGTGCTTTGGTGCTTGTTCTTCTTGAGCGCGAAGAGTCCGCCAGGTCCGGTGTGCAAACACGTGGAGGTCACCAGGCTCCACATGCTGACTATGAACTTGTGTATTTTTCTAGGCTGTTCGGGCTCTTGGGGTCCATGAAAAGACATTGCAATTCTGGCGTTCCAAAGCTCAGCTCGAGGCCTCAGCATTCTTACAAACCACTTCCCGGGTACCGCTATTTGATACAGATAGTTGAACGAATATTGATATGGCTCTGGTGCATGCTATCGTAGAAATCCGAATCACGGCTGTCATTGACGAACAAGTGCCGGCAGGACCCTTTGACGTATTTCCGGGCCTCGCTGTCTTTGTCGAGCGCTGCCAAGCAGAAGCATCGGCTAGTGAGTGGGTCACAGGTGGGAAGATGAGCCCATGGTAGGCTGATAAATGGTGTCCCTTTATACAAATTCAATTAATGGCCAAGACAGTTTTTAAGCAGACTTGCTTTTGAAGGTCCAGCTACTCGTGGCGTCACGGTGGCTGTACTCGCTATGATAGTCCGATATACGTCGAGTTCACCTCCACAATTGGGCACCAAGTTTGACCCAGCACGTGATCACTAACGTTTGTTGGTAACTGCTCGTGTCGGCTCGGAAGTTGTGCTGCTGGACACCGCGCCGATGACACCTCAGTACAAACGGAAATACATTCCTCGCCGCCAATTCCAACGTCTTCCAGCACCATCCATAGCCGAACTCGGTACGTCGTCTCCATTGTGTTTGTAGCTGACAGTGACAAACTACCAAAACCAAGCGGTTGCATTATCGCGATCGATGGCGACAATCCAATCATGGTAAGTTCCAGAGACGCACCGTCATCTGCTAAATATCCTTCGTACTGATGCAGACCCCAGCAATCGCCGAATAGTGCCGCTCCTGCTGCTGCGGACAGTCCGTTCGGGAGCGACTTCAAAGCGTGTGGTTGCCCATCCAGCTGGAGCACTGTGTCTGCTACAGCCGGATGCTGCAGTGTAGTCATCTCGCTCATAGCTGCTTTTAATTCCAGTTGACACCCTTCCACCAGGACGTCCACGCTCGCGAACAATCGCAGAAAAGTGGCAACGAACAGCAAGGATGGACTGGAACCGCCAGTGGAAGCAAGTGGTGAGATGAACACCGATGTCGGCACCAAGAACCAGCGTTTGTTCCAGGCTACACGCCGATCTCTCCTTGGGTGACGGAGACTTGCATCGATGAGCACGCCAAGACGACCCAAGCGTCTTGAACTGTCGTTTTGCAGCTGCAACGTCTCTCGAGTCTGCTGCTGCTGAGTCATGAATGCATGGAACAGAGTCTGCACCGTCATCTCTAGCGTGATATCCTCGCGAAGCAACAGTGCCGACGCATCCTGGCGCAGCGACCGGTAGTTTGGCTGCGCATAAACCAACGACATGATGTCGTCCACGAGCGCCAGTATCGAGACGTGACCACTAGCAAGACCAACTGCACCGCGGTCTCCAAACTGCGAGTTGTTGATGTAGCGCGCTGCCACCAAATGTGTCAGCTCGTCATACATATCCCCTACGAGCTGGCTGAACTGCTCGCACGACTCGACAGAAGTAGGCGGGCGCACTTCTCCGTCAACTTGTTGATTTGTTGCAAACTTCTCGAGATAGGACATCAAAATCTGCTGCACTCGCAGCGATGATAACGCGTCCAGTATCAGGTCCGCACATGAACGTAGCACCATCTGCTCCTGAGCAGGATCCACACCAACTACAGTCGCAGGTTGCAGTGAACCAGCCAGGAAGTTCTTTAGCTCGAATGCCGATGCGATGTCTGCCACGAAAGTGTACGCTGCGGTGTCGGCCACGACACCAAGTGTCCGACTCGAAGGTGACATCTTGGCCAGCCATCGGCGCTGGATGCGGAAATCCATTGGCGTGAAGTAGAACGCGAACGTGTCCAACGGCACGAACTGCAGGAAGAGTCGAAGCAACAGCAGAGGCTGCAGCTTCTCCAATGTAGCGGGGTGTTTTGCGTGGGAAGACAGCGTCGACAATCCACTACAAATCGGACACCTGAGCGTCGGTCGTGGAGATGGGATACATAAAGGTGGTGCAGGGGACGAAGGGCTGGACTCTGGCTCTGCGTTCTGAGTCGGTGCGTACTGCGCCGCGTCAGGTACTTTGGTCCTTGCCACGCTTGAAGTACGGTTGGCGATATGCTGGGCTTGGTGCTGGAACTCGAATGGTATACCGTACGCAGTGTGCTTTTGTTCTTGTAGTGCGGCAGCTCCCAAGGCACAAATCCCAGTGTCCAGCGTGAAATCACGTGCGGTCGGTGGTGTTTTCACCGCACGCACTGCGCCTTCCATTGCTACATCTCCTCCGGCGACTTCTTCTAGCCACTCCATACGTTCATCATCCGCAGCTACTGCTGACGCCGCTAGCTTTGCTCCTGCTTTTCGCCCTGGACGACGTGCTTCATTCTGCCGACGGTACGACACCATCGTGAATGCAGGTGACGCGTAACGAGCCACAACCGTCGCCACCCTCGCCACAAGCGTCCGCTTAATCATCGATCGACCATCACTAGGATCTCCAGGTCGCTCTGGGACCGGATGCAGCAGGAACACGTACGCTGCGAGCACATGTTTCATCTCTCGTTGTGCCCTGGAGGAGCCGCCCTCGTAGCTGTAGAACCATTGGGGATTTAGATGATTGTTCATCACATACAGGATCGTGTTCTTAAAAGCAGTCGTCGTCGTACAACAACCACAACCATAACCATCAGACACAGTCAATTACTCACTACAACCAAACGAGATCAAATGTAACCCTCACGCACCTCTGGGAATTGGCGCTGGTGTATCTCCGCTGCCTTCTTGGCACGCACCCAGTCGTTCTCCAGCATGTTACCCCCGAAGTCTCCACAACACTCTCAGGTATCGCCACGATGGCGTCCGTCGGCATGGCCGTGACCACTGCACCCGCCCCAGACACGGCCACCGCAGCCGCCGCCTCAAAGCGCGCGCACACCGCCACATTTGCATTCTCGTAGGCAGCGGCGGCCTCGTCGGCCGACCCGAACGTGACGAGCACGTGCAGCGAGCAGCCGCAGTAGCTGCGAGGGACGTGGTCTGGACAGCAGTGCGGGAAGCAGCGCAGCAGCTACAAGAGGAGGACCACAGTCAGTCCGACAACCAACCAGTATAAGTGCGTCTCTGTAATGGCTGTAGGATCACTACAAACACTTGGCTCATAGTCCTTTTAGGCTCAAGAGTTCTAGTGGAGCTCTATGTCTGTTTGGTACCTTGGAGCTGCGCTTCTTGTTGCTCCTGTTGAAGTAGTCGGTCGTAGTAACCGGTGGTTGTGTTACAAAAAGTGGAATTTTAGTTAGTTGGTTGTTTACCGCCAGTCGGTCGGCCGCAGTGGTGACCGACGACGCACCTGGCGTAGCAGGCGGAGAAGACTTCGTGCTGCTCGTCTCGACAGCTCAGACGCAGGAAGCGACAGCTGGACACGTGCAGCGAGGACGTCATGCGGGCGGATCTTTCTCCGCGTAGGAATAAGCCAAACGTCCAAGTCGGCTCAAAAGAATTGTCAGAGTTGAATTTTGAATGGCGATATTTGGGAAGTATGAAATGTTGTCAAAGACGGGGTCTCCAAAAACAGTGGAAAGTTTGGTCGGCGCACAGCGAAATGTTTTGTTGTGATGATAGAGGCGTTGTTGTTCACGAATATAGGTGGACGTCTGAGGGCAGCAAGGAAGGAGGCGATGTTTTACACAGGACAGTGCTACGAAAGAGCGTCGTAGAGAGGTCTCAACTTTGACCCATGTCCATTTTCTTGAATCTCGCTGAGCAAAAGCTGCAATTGCAGAGCCATTCCGTATCGCGCTCTCGATGTCGGACAAGCTGCAGTGTTGCCACATGTACTACGATGGAATTTCGATTCGAGAAGACGTGGATGGCATTGTCAACTACGTTTCCAAAGCTTTGGGCAAACGAATAAACACCGAAATCTATCAGTAAAAAACCTTGGCCGTGTTCAGCTGGGCTATACCGCCGCCCCGTCCATCGCTTGATTCTTGACTCAGTCGGACGCTGAGACGGAAAATATGGACGGCCACCGTGTGAAAATGAAAATAACAACGCCAATCCACTTTCCCGAGCTGTCCGTGATAATAATGCGGAATTAAACCCTCGTCCCTCGCAACCCCAGCTTCTTGTCTTCTATTCTGGCGGGGCGACAGTCAGGTATCTGCGCCCGCAAGTCGGTAACAGCCAGTATTGTTTCTTCGTTAGAGCACGACATCCTGCTGCGCAGGGGAAGCCAAAATCGAGCCAGAATCCCAGATAGCTGCAGCGACACTTCATCAAACCCCAAACTTGGACTCAAAATGAGATTTCTGGGGTTGTCCGGCCATTATTTCATGCGTGTACGTCCGCAACCGTATCTGCTTCCATGTTTTGGAGTTGTCACTTCATCTCGACCACCTAAAAGCCCCTCCCCTCCTGCATCTTCCTCTCCACCCCATGGATGCAACAACTGAACGCGCACCAAAAACGATTTTCTCCTGACAAAATCGACGACCACAAAACCAATGGCAGAAATCGCCCCTTGTGAGTGGCAGAATTGGTACCGGTAGCTGCAGACTCAAAGCGATACGGCTGCCTCTTGTAGCTCCTTCGCGGCGGTCCTGCGATGCGTCGCGTAGGATTTATGGTAAATTTTGTATCGTCACATAAATTTAAGTCCGACTACAGAGACGACTCAATTTTTGGAGTGATAAATTTTGTATCATCACACAAATTTGCGTCCGCATATCGCCTCTTTTCTGCATCGACATGATACAGGTATGTGGTCGACACAAATTCCGAGACTTTAGGAACTTCGATGGTCGCAGGCTGTGCCTCGGTCTACTTTTAGATGATGAGTGTTTACGTCATGGGACAGCGCGGATCTTAGGCTCTCCTCGCTTCGAGGCTAACGGGTGGAAAACGACAGTGTTCAATCTGGCCGCTGGTGGTTTGGAAGAAGTCACAGCAGGTTCCAGGTTGCGCAGCAGGGATGGACGCACGTATCAACGCGACTGAAAAGGCTATATGCTACACTTCCAGGCTGGATACGTTCGTGCTGAGATCAAGCTGGAGAAAATGACGTGCAGGCAAACCTGCGAAAGGCTACGACAGGTGAAAATTTTGCTTCGTATTCCTGTTCTCTCTATTAGCTCGAGTTCCTGTTCTCACGGATAGTGAATCGCTCCCAAGATTGTACGCGGTGGAGTTTGATGCAACAGGCCGAACGACTCGTTCTGCACCTCGAGCAAGTGTATTCGAGGACCTGAAGCCAAGTTGTGGTGAATGGATCGACTGCAAAGGTGGCTGGTCGACGCCATTGTTTTGGCTGCTGGTGTTGCCTTTCGGCCAAGAGCGTCTCTAGTCGATTTTGAAGTCTGGTGAACACTTTTCCGGGCATCCCCATCACAACTCGTCACCGCCAAACCTACGACGTCGTCGCACTTCATACTACTGGGCCATAAACAGAAATCTCAACGGTCATGCCCTGGACCAGAGAAGACTCACGAAGGAGCTGAGTACATGTCGAAGTTGGCGACTCAACTATTCTATTCGAGCGACGTACACTGCAGCTGGTGGTGGTGTATGTTTGCATCAATTTTCAGGACCCACGGTGCGACCATCCGAGAGGCTGCTCAGCTTCTATTCGAATATTTTTGGCATTTTTCCTCGCTGTTTCGTCATGATCCAATTCATACGCCTCGATCCGCAAGGAAAACGCAGCAGACTGATGATACGTACTCGACGAATTCGCGGAGCACGAATCAGTTTCTGAAGGTGTTCTCCAAACGTTTACTTACCCGCAGCAGATTTTCGATAAACATATCGGACCAGATCATGAGCACGACCTTCAACGTGAGGTCTGAGATGCCTGTTGGCGTACATGGTGGTCTGGTGAGACGAACATACAGCCACATGAACACACCACATTTAGCAGTACGATCTGAAGTCTTCGGTCATATGCAGTGTCTAGATCTGCAAGTAGTTCGTTCTACCCAGGACGGCGCTACCACTTCAACAGTTTCCGTGATCGTGGAATATCTGGAGATGATGACGCTCTCTATCAGACCTCAATACGACTTTGCGTTGCCGGTGTGACAAGTGTCTCCCGACAGAGCAATCTCAAAATGGTCGACTACAGGTAGTCAAACACCTGGCTTATTCCGTCATTCGTCGCACGGACCTCCATCGTCGACGCCCAGACTGAAGCCGATACTTCAGCGAAGACGGATAAACCGCTTTTTCGGTTCTTTCCTGCCTCCCCAAAGCCAACCGTACGTGGACGTCTGCCGGTGAATTTTGTCTGTTGACGACCGTCGGCGGCAACGCTAACAGAAGCAGATCCAGGGAATTCCCATCAGCGGACACGTTACCCTCGTACTCATGACTGTACGCACCACCGTGAGAACTGTACAGTGCAGCACCAGCTGTAGGTGACAACCCATTTGGCAACGAGTCGAGGTCGCGCGTTTGCCCATCCAGCACAAGTACCATCGCAGACGCTGTTGGATTTGTTTCAGATGCAATGGTGAGTTGATTGCCTTCCAACTGCACGTCGACACATGCAAGCATGTGGATCAAGGTGACGATAGACAAAAGCGATGGAGCAGTCGACGAGTCGACGCTAGCAGTGCCGTTCGTCCCTGCAGTACCGAGACGCAGAGATAATGATGCTGGATTGAAGAACCACCGCTGGTTCCAGGCAGCACTTGGGGGTGTCATGCTCCTCGGATCAGGTCGTGGTGGTCTCGTTTTAGACTTCTCTTCAGCTTGTCCCGGATAGCAGCGTCCATCTCGAGACACTAGCTGTTGCGTCAAGAACGACTGGAACAGCCTTTGCACCGATGCCTCCCAAACGCGATGTTTACGGAGCAGCAACGCCGTTGCAGACTGACAAAGTTCCTGAAATTCTGGTTCCGTGTAAATGACCGAGAGGATGTCGTCTACTAGCTCCGGTATTGAGCTGTATCTGTTGTATCCTTCACCATCGCCTCCGCTAGAGAAACGACTGTTGAAATGTGGATTTCCACACCTGCTACGAGCCACGAGGAGCTGCGTCAGCTCGTTAAATAAATCTTCAACTAGCCCACTGAACTGTTCACACGACTCAGACAGCGACGAATACCGAGATGACCCCCTGCCTTGTCCTCCCGCGTTGTTAGAAGTCCTACGCGCTAGTATGCGCTGTATTTGCGTCGATGAGAGCGTATCTAAGAGCAGATCTGCACACGATCGTAACACCGCTTGCTTACGTGCAATATTTTTTGCGGCAATAGGCTGAGTCTGCGGCTGTCGAGACACAAACCTCTCCAACGAAAATGTCGACGCAGTGTTTTGTATCTTGGTTGTGCGCTCCGTTGGATTGTCCTGTTGGTTCACTAGCCCCATCGGCAACAACCGAGCCAACAATTCATTCTGGATTCGGGAGTCTATCTCATCGAAGTAGAAGGAGAACTCTTCAGCCGGTGTAAAACAACCGAAAAGCTGAAGCAATAGCAACGCCTGAAGATGCTCCGTCGTTTTGTCGCTCGTAGAGAACTGCAACGGGTGCAATGAAATGGTCAAAGGATCACAGCATATCTGGCAACAAAGAGTTCGTTGCAGTGATTTCGTCTCCAGCTGCGGAGACAAGCCAAGTGAAGAAATAGAGGAATGTGCCGCCACATTGGTTACGCCACCGCTTGTATCCATGTCTTCGCTGACGTCCATGGCTTCGCTGACGTCAGCGTGAGAATGTTTGTCCTCCAAGTCGCGGCAAATCTCCTCACCGTCAGTGCGCAGCTGAGCATGCTGCGTTACAGAATTGTTTTGAAGGTCTGCTTCTGTTGTGAACGCTGGGGTGATTCCAGTTCCGGTGCTAGCTCGCGTGTATCGCTCGCTACAGTCTCAATGCCATCATTTGTGTCCGGCGATTTCGTACTCGGAAGTCTTTTTCCTGATCGACGTGTGCTCCTCTGACGGCGGTACGATACCATTGTGAATGAAGTCGATGTTTGGCGATAAATGACCGTGGCTAGCCGCGCTGCTGGCGATGGAGCACAAACCTCGTCACTGGTCTGTGAACTCGTACCGGAGAGTGGATGCAGCAGGAACATGTACGCCGCGAGCACGTGCTTCATCTCTCGCTGGGCGTTGGTGGATCCGCTCTCGTAGCCGTAGGACCATTCGGGGCTGCGATGGTTGTTGAGCACATACAGAATTGCGTTCTTCAACAGAGCAACAACAGCATCACCGTGTCAAGACATATATCTCCGAACGGCATTGGCAAGCACCACTCAATACCTACCCCGCCGAACTGTTGCTGGTGCGACTCACTCGCCTTTTCAGCGCGGACCCAGTCGCTCTCCGCCGCCTTTTCTCCAGTCTGTCGTAGCGCACTACCTGGTAGCCCGACCATTGCGCCTGGAAACATGGCCGCCACAATGTCACCCATGCCAGGCTCGACCACAGCTGCCGCCGCCTCGAATCGAGCGCACACGACCAGGTCGCGATCCCGGTCGGCAGAAGTCGCGGCCTCGGCGCCCTCGAAGTTCACGAGCAGATGCAGCGAGCAGCCGCAGTAGCTTCGTTCTTTGTGGTCCGGACAGCAATGCGGGAAGCATCGGAGCAGCTAGAGCCAAGCAGCTCAGCCAGTGTGTTAGTTGCGTTTTGGCTGGTCCAATTAACTGCTAAAGGGTGGGGTGACGTTTACCTTGGCACTGCGTTTCGTGTTGCTCCTGCTCGCAGTACAAGGAACAGGTCCAATATCGTTAGGAGCCATAACTACGGAGACCTGACGGCAGGTCCAGTGGACTCGAGACTCGGTCTGTAGACGCACCTGACGTACGAGGCGGAAAAGAGCTCGTGCTGGTCGCCTTGACAGCCGAGACGCAGGAAGCGGCAGTTCGTCACTTTCGGGCAGGACGCCATGCTGCGGCTGGGACTAAACTGACTTGGACTGAGTAGTGCCGTGACGAGGTACACATTCTGCACAGAAAAAGGGTCCTCGCAAGACGGTACAGTAGCTCAAGTGCAACAATTTGGTCTTTTTTTACGCTGCGCCGAGAGGCATTTGCTGGCTTGATGCTGGATTGCCAGAGCTCTCGAACTGCTGAATTTCTTCGACTTAGCAGCAATTCCTGGCCGTGACAAGTTGCCCGCATGCATGCAGGGAGATGCCAACTGGTTTGACTACCGGTAGTCGATCGTTTTAGGAGGTGGTCAGGGGACAGTGTCCTGGGCACATGGCACCCTACTATTTGGGATCAAAAGTGCAGTGTACCTGCAGTTGTGTCGAGATCTATCCACCATAAAAACTCACTAGGCATGAACGCGAGCCTCAACAACAAAAAAACACTATATATTCCACGCAATCATCACGAAAACGGTTGAAGTGGTAGCGCTCCCCGAGTAGAGCGACAATATTTGCGTTACTAGACACCGCAGCGCAAGGAGATTTCAGCTCGTACTGCTGCGTGTAAATCAGCTAGTCAGCTGATCACTGACTCGGCTGGGCATGGAGACCGCAGCGTCCAATTCGAAGATGACGAAGACTGTGACTATGGAGAAGGATATGAAGATGAAGAGAAGGCCGAAGCTGACTACGAAAAGTCAGCTGGCGAGCTACTCGGCGAGGACGACGAGTTCATAAATACTATAATACTTAGCGTATTCATGCTGCTGTTTGTTCGGCTCACCAGACAAATGTACGCAACTGGCATCTCAGGCTTCACGTTGATAGTCGCCTCCTCGATCTGATTCGATATGTTTCTCGAAAACTGCAGTGAACAGCACTTACGTTTCCCAAAGCTGTTGCGGGCCGGAACATGTCAGATCGTTAAAGGTAGTGAGTGAGCTGCGACAGCATTTCATGGCTATAACTGGGAGGTAGTTTGCGAAGCATGCTACCGGAAGCTCAACGGGAATTATACTGGGAATGCCGAAGAATGAGGGATAGACAGCCCCACTGGATTAATTGCGTGACTGCGTAAGCGTAACCATTCTACATTCAGCCAACATTCGTTCTACATCGGTAACAGAGCAGCACCAAACTATGAGTAACTGTGAGCTGAAGCAGCAGCACGCGCGATACCCATGAATCACGCCGGCTGCAGCTTGAAGACAGTAACAAACACGATGATTTTATGGTATTCCCAACTAAGTCGAAGACGATCTAGTTTGTGAAGTCAACTGTAGCAGCTTTGAAGCTGCGTGTGAAGTGAAGTAGGAAGAAGAGGAAGGCACTTGTGCGTTGCAGAGTAAAACTCAAAGTGATTCATTAAACACGTGCCGTGCACGAGGAGGAAAGCCCAAGCCTAAAACCCCATTACACCTCACAATCATAAATAGTAGGTTGTAGGTGGATTCCTACGTTCCACGTAGGACACGACCAAGACCATGAGTGACCACGAGAGAGCATCGAACGACCATGTCAGATCTCAGATCTCATACTCCCCGGAACTCATGTGTCTTGGTCTCCAACCCGATCTTGTCGTGTTGGCATGCTTGCTTGTGCAAAATCCCCAACCACGTCCTCGACTCCAAGCAGCTCCGCAGCATTTCAAACCGCTGTCCTTGGTGAACATGTCTGCCGTGTTGTCTGCCGTAGGAACGTAGTTCAGTGACATGGCTTTACCCTCAACGAGCTCCGCAATCTTGAGACTCATCTTTGACAGTCGCTTAACACCGTCGTAATTTCCGACGTGCTCGCACACCTTGATTGTGCTCTGGTTATCACAGTACAGTTTCGGTACCAGTGTCTTCAAACCAATTTCGCTTAGTAACTCCTGTGCCCACAGCAGGTCCTCGACGCACCTACTGGCCGCAACCAGCTCCGACTTACACGTGTCATTGGTAACACACTTCTGCTTTTTGCTCTTGAATCCGAAGCTGAAGCCATTTAGTTGAAGCACACAACCCGTAACCGAACGTCCCGTATCTGGACAATTGGCGTGATCGGCATCACTAAACGCTCGAAGCTGAAGCTGCTCTGCTGGTTTCGCCTTGGATCTTCGATATACCAACCCAAATGTCTTCGTACCCTGCAGATACTGCAACACGCGCTTCGCGCTTGCAAAATTCTCCTTATCTTCGATATACCAACCCAAATGTCTTCGTACCCTGCAGATACTGCAGCACGCGCTTCGCGCTTGCAAAATTCTCCTTGTGTATGCTCCAGCGTGTACCGTACTGCATTAGCGATGTCCGGGCGCGTACAGGTCACCAAGTACTGTAACTTCCCAACAATCTCGCGATAGGGAATCGAGGGATCGTTGACCTTGGTCCTGTCACGCTCCAATGGTTGCATTTTCTCGTTGTGCATCTGAGGTGACCCCACTATCTTCACGTTGCTCATTCCAAAATCAACCAAGAGTCGATCAATGTAGGCCGATTGAGAGAGGCACAATATAACTCAGGGTTCATGGTGGATCTCCATGGAGAGCAAATGTTTAACGCGTCCGAGGTCCTCATAGTGAATTTTACCCGCAAAGCCTCGATCACTGCCTCAATGTCGCTCGTTTTTGTGACGGGGCACACGAGCACCTTGCACAGAGGAAGTAGAGAGAGGACTCTCAGTGGACACACGTCCACAGTTCCCGGTCTAAGGGGACTTAACGCTTAGAAGGTAGTTTAAAGACTGAATATATTTATAGTTGGGGTTTAGCCTGTATCCTACAAACTCCAAGTCAACTATAATGAAAGCTAATGAATGTCCAATGAATGGCTCACAGAGCCATAGGTACCATGTACCATTGGACCAAAAGAGTGACAGCCGTCACTCTTCATGTAACCAGGGGTACACTCGGGTTACCCCGTTACATCCTCCCCACTTAACTGAGAATCACATCTGATTCTCCAATAAAAAGTGAGAGAATTGGAACACCCAAAAGTGCAATTCTCAGGCGCTGCTGCTACGCCGGCGGCGCGCCGTGTAGCTGCACTCACAGCGACTCCTGGACGCAGCGAACACCGCGAGGTGCTTCCTGTGTGCTGGCCGCATAGGCCACGCACGTATGTGCACTGGCACCAGCGATAGCAAGCGCGAAGTGCTTCGGCACAAGATGCTGAAGCATCAAAACATGGTGTCTCGGTCCACGACCATGCTCAGTTACTTGCAGAGGACCCGTGGGTCCTCACTGTCGTATCGTACGACTTGTGTTCCCCTTGCGGGCCGACACATTCCGGGCAAAGCTTAGCCCGGCGTTGGAGGGAGTTCACAGCTCACCTCCAGCCATGATAGCAGTTCGGCATGTGCCTGCTCATCACGGCACGTCGTGTGCGTTGTCCCTCGGCATGACGCACACGTCAAGGTCGATTGACCATACTTCAGAAGCATCACGCATCGGCTGCTCATGGCAATTCGCTCAACACAGAGCTACTCGGGTGGAGCAAGCTCTACCCTTGGGTCTTGGCCACCAGGCCATAGACACGTACCAATCCAGTACGCAGCTGAGGTGTGAGGTGCACACAGCCCCACCACTTTCAGCGTCATGCTTAGGCTGACGCCTGCGACCGCTTCATGCGTCGCCATGACCAATTCATGGTCGGTGTCTTATACGACACTTGTTGCCCGAGGACTGTGGCGATGTACCAGTCTACGTGTACGCGGACACGTACACTGTCAACTGTAAACTGTTGATGGTGACCCGTACGCGTATGCGTAGACGTACAGATACATGTACCTTGGGATCTACGTGATCCCAAAGGCGCAGGCAGCGCCGGAAGTGTCAAGTAGGACTAAGTCACCCACTTTAAACACGTTTAAGTTTCCTCTTCCATGTTTGCCCGAGTACTCTTTTTGTTTGTCTTGTGCGCGACGCGATGGCGGTTCATGCCGACAGCATTAGTCTCAATAAAGAGACATGGGGAGGAAAGAGCTTTCCGAGCCTCTCCCCGCTTAAACCCACAGCACGGGACCACTTCCCAAGGATTGGGTGGGTCTCCCATGGCCACTGGCAGGAACATTCGTGTCACAGGAAGCACTCTGTTCCTCGCGAGTCGTAGTATAACGACTCAAGCGCATCCGAGTGGTTTGCACTCTAGGTCGAGTTCATCGATCGAGGTCTGGTAAACCCCAGACCGTAAGCAGTTAAATGCTGCGAGCCTTGACGAGGAACAATGTTACCCACGTCCGGTGAGACCATCGTGGGCCTCACCTTCGAGCCTCTTCGGCTCTTGGCGGTACAATATTATACGGATGACAGGTAACGACAGTCATGCGGATGACACGTACCGACGGTCTTTCGGATGACAGGTACCGACGGTCTTTCGGATGACAGGTACCGACGGTCATACGGATGACAGGTACCATCCGTCATGCCCGCCGTGTTGTGTGGAACAATGTTACCCACACAGGAAGTGGATCGTGTATCTTCCTCTTCAGTTATGGTCTGGGCGACCATGTGTGGTACTTGGTTACCCACACAGGAAGCGCTTCGTGCGTCTTCCTCTTCAGTTAAGGTCTAGACGACCGGTCTTGCCATCGATGACATCGTGGACGGACGTGTACGAGGAGCCTGGGCCCATGACTCCGAGTCGCGCATTGCGACATCGGTCTGGTGATCTACCAGACCCGACGTTCAGAGACGATACTGTCGTCGATGGGCATCACGACGTGTAACTCGGTTACCGACGTCCCGTGATGTCTTGGTGGTGGCATCATGAGTCACATTGACTCCGTGTGGTACTTAGTTACCCACACATGGAAGTGCTCTAGAGAACCTTCCGCCTTGGCCACGGTCTTGGCCCAACCGGCCTCACGTGGACTTATACCACTTGCTGAGTAGCGCTGTCCAGCGCTACTAGAGTCGAAGACCGTACAGCGCGACGACTCTACTGCGAGCATAGCAGTTTGTCAAGACGCCCTGTCCATCGGCTTCGCCTTTGGCGGTCCTCGTGGGTTATCCACGATGGACGAGGTCTTGCGACCAGGTGCAGCATAGCTGCAACTTCCTTGATGGAGCCGCGCGTTACGTTGACGGCTCCCATACTCTTCTCGACGCCGTTGCGTCTTGGCGATCCTATCGGATGCTCGGTTCTCGACGAAGGTGGGAACATGACTCACCAAAGCTTCGTCAGAACCTTTGGGCTGGCTAGCCATGCTGGCTTGACCCAGCCGTTCAATTGAGGGCTCGTGTATACAATACACGTTATGGTTGTACGTGTCTACAACAACATACACCGCGATGCTGTCAATGTCCGAAGACTTGACAGCCAGGTTCATACGGACCCAAGGTGCTTATAGCACAACACCAACGGTCAGTCATATTATGATCGGCCCATTGCCGTTGCTCAGACACAGAGCATTGGCAAAACAGTTTCTCATTCGTGGAGACGGACAACATCTTCCGTCGCCAAACTCTTGTAGGGTATCTATACTCGAGTACTCTTACGCGTACAACCGGCAGCCCAGCGCTGCCTTTCTCGTTTCGAGTGAGCGTTTGCTCTCATGGGGCTAAGCCTCCGCGGTGCGCGCCATCCGCACACCCATCGCGAAGACTGAAGTCTTCCCCAGTGGAGGCATCATGCCTCCTACTGGTGGTTGGAGCGCCCTTGGCCATCCGACCGCGGCGTACGCCAGCGGCCCTTAGGGCCTCGGGACTTTGAGAACGGCTTGTTCCCATCTCCAGGTGACGGGCAGACACGTTGATAGTGTCCTAACTCACCGCAGCCATAGCGGCGGACTGAGCAGGTCTCTGCTGAGCTCAAGTCCATTGGCTCGGGTTGTGCGCAACAACAGGTTGTGTATCAACATGTTGCATTACAACGGGTTGCGTTGCAACGAGTTGTTCAACAACTGGAGTACCAGCCTGCTTGTGACTGTACTATTCTTGGAGAGCGAGACGTATCGCCTCCTCCATCGTAGCCGCATGCACACGGAAAAGCTGTGTGCGTGCTGGGCCGACCCTGAGGCCACCCATGAAGACCGTCGCCTTGACGTCTTCGGCTAAGGGGTTCCCCACCAGAGATGCCGCCAACGTGCGCATCTCTTGTACATACTCGTACAGCTCCCGTTTCCCTTGTTTACACGCAAGGAATCGAGAGCGCTGGCGGAACGCATTGTTTGCCGGGAGGAAAGCAGCTCATAGCTGCTCGCACAGCTGCTTCCATGATGCAAAGCATCCGGGGACGTTGTCTCCAGGGTGTATGTCCAGTTCTTGGCTCGACCGCCAAGCTTGAGAGCGCGAAAGCAACACGCAGTTGCTGGTCGGAGATGAGACCCGACCGCATGGCGATCTCAACCTCCCGGACCCAGAAGTGAAGGTTTTCACCTTCCTTCCCTTCGAATGGTGGCACAGCGAGCCTCAACGGTTTTTGCTGCGCCGGGTTCACTGCAACCACAGGGGTCTGCAGGTTTCCCTGAACGCATCCACGCGTTCGACTTGCTCGGCAGGCGTCGCCGCCGCCATGTTTCAACACCAAAGATGCTCGCCATCTTGCGGACGAACTCAAACTGGGAGTCGTCCAAGTGAGGAAACTCACTCCGGTCATCTTGGCTCGTTGTACGAGACCACAGAGGATTCAGGTAGATCAATCTGCCCGCGTTGGCGTGGATTGACTACAAGTGCTACCAAGTGTGACGGGGCACACGAGCACGTTGCACAGAGGAAGTAGAGAGAGGACTCTCAGTGGACACACGTCCACAGTTTCCGGTCTAAGAGCATCCCCACCGGTGCTGCTATCCAGCTGCCAAATGCCAAATCTAGCAGAAATTTAGCTTTTGATGCTTGCACCGGTACTGCCAAATGCCAAACAAATATAGCATCATCTCCTCCAGTGCTATTCCGGCTGCCAAATTTGGCATTCAAAATAGCTTTTGCCAAATAGAGCTCATAGATTAAGTAAGGTAAATTCGTCAACGTACGCCAAGCAATTAACCCAAGTGAGGCCAAGCTTTATGTATAGACTAGTTAGAAGCTATCCAGGCTCTGCTGCGGGTCAAAGTGCTGCTGCAGAAGTCAAATATGACGTTCTCCTGGATTTCGTGGGGCGCCTCCAGGTAGCGACCGTCCATGCAAACGAGTAAATCCTCACAGCGTTGACCAGCGTCACAAATGCAGACTGCATCTCCTTCCTCTAACCGATCCAGTACCATTGACCGCCTTGAGTTTTTATTGGGAATAGCTGTACCGGTGTAAAAAGTATAGCGGATGGATGCCAAAGCCAAAAAACACGTGGTTTACATGCCAAATTTAGGATAGCTTTAGCTGCACCGGTGGGGATGCTCTAAGGGAACTTAACGCTTAGAAGGTAGTTTAAAGACTGAGTATATTTATAGTTGGGCTTTAGCTTGTATCCTACAAACTCCAAGTCAACTATAATGAAAGCTAATGAATGTCCAATGAATGGCTCACAGAGCCATAGGTACCATGTACCATTGGACCAAAAGAGTGACAGCCGTCACTCTTCATGTAACCAGGGGTACACTCGGGTTACCCCGCTTCAGTTTTCCCCACAACCACCATGTCGTCCACATATACCGTCACCAGCACAATTCTACCATCGACATACTTCACGTAGAGACCTACGTCGTGCGCACACCTCTCGAATTGGAGCTCCACCAGGTACGCGTGCAGGGTTTGATACCATATCCTGGCTGCTTCCTTCAACCCATAAATTCCTTTTAGGAGTCAGCAAACGCGTCCCGTGCCATCATTGAAGTACGTCGGTTACTCCATGTAGATGGCTACTCCTCGTAGTGGGCTGTTCAGAAACGCTGTCTCGCATCTACGTGTCTTGCATCCCGTCCAAGCGGCAGAGCTACCACGAGCACGAGTAGCATTGTCATGATCCGCACGACGGGTGAATAAGTGTCCCAATATTCGAATCCAAATCGCTGCTTGAACCCGTGGAGCTTTATAGCGCATAATATTTCCTTTTCATCTCGTTTAATGCTGTAGATCCACTTTGTCGCCAGCACTTTGACCTGTTTTCCTTGGGACGACTTTGGCTTATCCACCAATTTCCAAGTTCCGTTTTTCAGTAGCGAATTCCATTCTGCTTTCATGGCATCTTTCCAATGCTCACTCTGCCCGGAGCGCATCGCCTCTTCCACCGATGTAGGAGTGCCAATGAACTCCATCCCACCGATAGAACGTAGCCATCCAGCCTGACATTCTGCCTCCGCTGTCGCCCCGAGCGCCTCACTGGTCCCGTGGCTGCTTGACGTTGCCTGCGAACTTGCCGCTGTCCACCTCGTTGCTGTGGGGGCCCAGCTGTAGCACCTGGCTGTGTCGACACTGGATTTACTCCAACATGTGGTGCATTCTCCCCGCTTCCTGCATATGCTCGTCTTCAGGTCCGGACTCGTCACTGCTGGAACTACTGGAAGATATTCTGTAACGGGGTTACGCAAAGAGTTACGATTATGTAGGTCACCCTATTTGGTGTGACCACACTCTCCCTAAAACAGTACTCAGTACGGAAAGTTAACAAGATATCAGTAGGTGGCTTCACAGCCAATAGATATGCATTAGACTAGGCTCTACTATGTTAGATAGTGAGACCTATAGATTTACACCAGGGCGGCTCTGCCGCCGATAGCAATAATACATTCAGTTCACCTTTAACCTTAAGAGTTTCATATTCTTGTAAAGACGTTACTTCTTGGAGCCTGTACGCTACTGTCGTACGCTCGTCCCTGTTCTTTGTATAAGAACGCTAAGGTAAGCTACCTGCTTAAGAGACTCGCTGAGTCTGACTAAGTCTTCCTCTACGCTACAGTCTACGGCAGCCCCACTGCACTTGGTAGCACTTGTAGTCAATCCTACACCTGAGTCGTAACGACTGTCCCTCTGCGAGGATGGAGCAATTTTCCCACTTACCAGGGAGCCAACAAGACGGGCTTAAAAGCTGATGTCTTTGGTTGGCCCGGAGAGCGTGGCTCATCTTGCTTCACAAGGCCCCGACGTTGTTAACGCACGTCTGGAGGCGTTCTCGAACTACGAGAATGCTCTGTTGGAGCACATGCAACAACGCATGACTGCGGCCGCTGCGTCTACGACGCCCAGGCCCTCACCGGATGGAGCTCCCAGAGCTAAACCGCTCATGGTGAGCGTCAAGACGAGGGCAAGGATGGAGAGAATCTTCTGCTCTGGGTCAGAGAAGTTGAGATGGCTATGACGGCCGCCATGCTCAAGACCGAGCAACAGCGCGTGGCGCTGGCTATCTCCAAGCTCGGGGGCCGAGCGCGAGAATGGTCACTGACCTGCGGTACGTCTGTGGACTCCGCCTTCCCGTCGTGGGATCAGCTTAAGCTGCAACTCTCGCGAGTATTCTCGCCGCCTAACCAGGCATATCGCGTGAGGACACGCTTCCTTGCTACCCGACAGGGAAAGATGGAGTTGGTGGACTTCGTCCAAGAGTTGCGTACTCTGATTGCCGGTATGGCAGCGGATCCTCTCCCCGAGGCGGTCACGGTGACCATCTTCATGGAGGGTCTCCGAACTGGCGTTGCCAAGACGGAAGTCTTCCGTGTTCACCCTTCCTCTTTTGAAGAAGCTGTGAACGTGGCGTTGAACACCGAGTTCAACTTCAAGTCCGCTCGACTTGGTTGGAGTGCTTCGCACAACAGCTCGTCTGGAGCTTCGGGCTCGTCCAATGGACCCGAGCCGATGGATCTCAGCTACGCTGAAGACGAAGAAGCCGAGCTTCAAGCTGCTGAGCAGCGCATTGGCGTTCGCCAATGCTATGTGTGCGGGAGCACGCAGCATCTGCGTTCTGGGTGCCGCTGCGCAAGCAACGCCAGGCTCCTATGAGCCGAGACCGCACCTCTGATCGGAAGCCGGTCCCTTGGCAGGGAAACGCCATGACCCAGTAGGCGCGGGGCGGCCTGCTGGGGAAGAACTTTGTTCTGTTAAACCTCTGAGAGGAGGTCAGCAGGGCTTGCCCCCGAAAGCTCCGTGCTCTATAACACGGAACGTGTATGCAAGCCGGGTTTGCTGGTCGTCGAAGCGATCGTGAAGGGCTTTAATAAGTCATGGGTAATCCTTATCGATTCTGGTGCGTCGGGCAATTACGCTCGACGCGCCATGATGGAAGGAAGTCAGCAGTATGCTGAGGCGCAAGTGGCGCGAGTGCGTGACACGGTCACTGTTCGTCTTGCAACGGGGACCCGTGTTACGGTGCCTAAGGTTCCTGTGAACCTGGGCGTGAAGTTTTGGACTTCGATAGCGTTGAACGCTGTCTGGTCCTTGACCTGGATTCGAGATACGATCTCATCCTAGGCATGGCCTGGCTGGAACGCCATGAGCCATGGATCGATTGGAGGTCTAAGACCTTAGGCGCTACGCGCTTGCCTCCTAGCGGAGCTTTGGCGAGTCATGAACCCACCTCTGCTAGGAAGCAAAAGCGCTATTGGCGCGAGCACTGGACCGAGACGGTCAATGTGCTGGATATTGGAGTGTCCGAGTTAATGGACACTGGCGTCACTGATGCAAGCCCTGAGCACTGCTCTTGGGCTGAACGTGGAGTGGCACGTAAACCGCTGAGCGGCCCTCGTTGTGTTAACGAGCTGCCGCTGTCTGCTTCCGAAAGCATGGCCAACCCGGTGTCGAGGCACGCGGGGCTGGGCCCTTCCGAAGTGCGTGGGGTGACACGCTATTCACCGAGCGACGCTCGCTCCGATGAGCAGCCTTCGCTGCATGCCAATGATGGCGTGGTCGACGGAACGTCGAGGCATCTTGGGCTTGGCCCTAGTGATGCGCGTGGAGTGGCACGTAATCCACTGGGTGGTGACTGCAAGCCGTGCAGCCCGCTTCCGGATGTCGGTAATGACATCGAGTCTCCTTTGCAGCAACACGAGGTGAGGGCACCCGAGGATGTGTTTTATCTTAAAACCCTGGTCTCTCCGAGACGTTCGGTCTCCGCGAGGAGACGGCAGCGACGCCGTATGTCGACTGCGAGGCGCAAGGCGTCTGTCCTGATACAGGAATTATCCCGAGTGGAGGATGATAGCGAACAGCTATACACACTTATGGATGGAGTGACTGGCGAGGCCAATGGTGAGATCACCTTGGAAAGTATTCCCACAGTCGATGCTCTGATAGAACTGGACGAGATGTCCGTCGCCGAGTTTGGCGAGGCCTTAAAGGCGGGCGATTTAGCCGAAGTGGTCATGATACGACCCGAAGAAGAAGAGTTGAACTCTTTATCGCTTATGAACGAAGCCGTCCTTGAGGACACCAAGAAGATCTTAAGTGATCGTAGTGGATCCGCGACCCTGAAGAATCCCTCGGATCCCTTCTATCCTTTGGTGAAGGACTTCCAAGGCGTGGTCTCTAATGACCCTCCGTCATCTCTACCTCCTGATCGAGGCGTGCGTCATGAGATTGACCTGGTTCCTGGAACCAAATACTGCGTTACATGACAGTGGCCCTTGCCAAGGGAGCAGTGCGACGTTATTGACGCCTTCTTCAGTGCTAAGCACGCGGCAGGAATGGTGCGAGAGAGCAAATCTCCACATTCCACGCCGACATTCTGTGTCAGAAAGCCAAATGGGAAGTGGCGTATCGTTCACGCTTTTACGCTCAACGCGGCCACTATCCCGGCGCAGACGCCGATTCCTAGAAAGGATGTTCTGCAGAACAACATGGTTGGCAGTACAATGTAAAGTGCGCTCGACTTAGTCGATGGTTATTACCAATTGCTCATGCGTACGAGCGAAATTCCGCTGACAGCGGTGAGCACTCCGAGCGGTATGCTCTGGGAGTGGCTCGTGATGCCCCAAGGTCTGTCGAACGCGCCTGCGACGTTCAATCGTCTTGTGACGCAACTATTCAGGCCTCTTTCGAGCGTTTGCACAAACGTATTTTGATGACATCTTTGTCCACAGTCGTGTGGAGCACGGGAAGTCGGATGTGGAGAACCACTTCGACCATTTACGAGCGGTGCTCGAGTGCATGCGCACTAACAAACTTTACGATAATGCGTCTAAGTGTATTTTCGGTGCTGACGAGATTCCCTTCCTGGGATGCTTTATTGGAAAGCGTGGTCTTCGTGCGGATCCTGCCAAGGTTAAGTCCATTGTGGACTGGCCGCTTCCTCGCAACCAGAAGGATTTGCGGAAGTGGCTTGGCCTTGCCAATTACTTGCACAAATACAGCAAGAACTATGCTGATATGGCTCGGCCATTGTCCAATCTCCTTACGAAGGATGCGGACTGGTGTTGGGACACCGAACATCAAGATGCCTTTGAGGCGGTCAAGGAGAGTCTCCTTCATGCACCGATCCTGGCGTTGCCAGACCCTGAACGTCCATTCAGTGTCGTCTGTGACGCATCCGACTTTGCCATTGGCAGTGCGCTTTTACAAGCTGATGCCGATGGGCACGAACGCGTGATTGCGTTTGAGTCTCGCCAGCTTAAAGCTGCAGAGAAGAACTACCCAGTTCATGACAAGGAGCTACTTGCAATGAAGTATGCCCTTGTCAAGTTCAGGGTACACCTGCTTAGCTCGAAACCATTTGTGGTATTTACAGACCATGCGTCGCTACGCCACGCGATTCAATCGCCTCATCTCTCGCAAAGGATGGCCAGATGGCTGTCTTTCTTCGCAGAGTACAACTTCGAGGTGAAGCACAAGCCTGGCAGGCAAAACGATCTGGCGGACGCTTTATCGCGTCGCCCAGACTATGAGCTTGCTCATGTCACGACGGTGACTTCGTCTGTGACGACTTTAATCCGCGCTTCTTATGCGCGTGATGATACGTGTGTAGCTTTGCTACGTGCTCTTGGGAGCAAGGAGTTTGAAAACTCGGACATTAAGTTGTCGGCGCGCCTACGCGCGAGGTTACATCGATACTCCATCAATGATGGCCTGCTGTACTACAGCACGGATGTTGAGGACACTCCCGTGTCGTGGTCCCTCATGATGAGGATCTCAAGTATCGCATCCTCTATGAGGCGCATGATACGCCGCTTAGTGGCCACCTCGGTCGTGAGAAGACCTACGGCTCGGTGAGCCTCACGTATTGGTGGCCCAAGCTTTACAAGTGGACAAGCACTTACGTGCGCACGTGTGAGACGTGTCAAAGGGTGAAGCCTTCCCCACACGCGGCTGCGCCGCTGGCAAGTTTGCCTGTACCCTCAGGGTGTTGGGAGTCCATGAGTTTGGACTTTGTGTTCGGTCATCCTAAAGACCAGGATGGGAACACAGGTATCGTGGTTTGTAGACCGATTGAGTAAGATGGTACATCTTGCGGCAGTGCCGGACACCAGCGATGGTGAAGGTACAGCGAAGCTGTTTATCGATCGGGTCTTTCGCCAGCATGGCTTACCCGCATCGATTGTCTCTGACAGAGACCCCGTTTCACGGGCCACTTCTGGTCGTCCGTGTTTACCGTGCTTGGCACGAAGTTGGACATGATCACGGCGGATCATCCGCAGACCGATGGCCAAACCGAACACGCGAATCGCGTTGTGGAGGATATCCTCCGGAGCACTTGTGCTGACAAGCCAAAGCTTTGGAGCTCCATGCTCCCACTCGTTGAGTTCGCATTGAATAATGCTGTGCATGCCTCTACAGGCTACACGCCGTTCTACGTGAACGGCCTCTCTCACCCTCGCGTCCCGTTGACGCTACCACTCCGTGGTTCTGGTCTTGGTGGGGGAGGAGAGCTCGATGAGCGACTTGCTGAAGTCAGCACTAATACTGTTAAGAAACAGGTTGATGATTTTCAATCAACGCGTCTGAATGTCCTTCGACATGTGCGTGACGCAATGGCTTAGAGCCAAGACAAACAAAAGGAATACGCAGATGCCAAGGGCAGAAGAAATGAGCAAAGCTTTGAGGTCGGAGACCTGGTTTTATTGAATGCTAAAAACTCCCTACGCATGCAGTGACCGCGGTCTTCAAGACCAAGCTGCGGCCGCGCTTTGTGGGACCTTTCAAGGTCGTGGCCAAGAAGGGCCTCGCGTACACGCTAAACCTCCCCAAGAGGATGCGAACGCATCCCGTGTTTTACGTGGGCTTGCTCAAGCCGTACCGGGACGCGTCGCAGATTAGCTCGGAGGAGCTGGCGCCGCAGGTGGCGGAGCCACAGCAGCGGGCAGAAGACGAAACAGACCGTCAATCTGCCCCTGCATCCGAGCCACAGACTCCACGAGCGTGTCAAGCTTCGCCACGGTTGCGGCATGACCTCGCTCAAGAGCAATCAGGCGTGGAACGCCAGACTCAGGGTTTTCAACCCAAGCGAGTCGACTTGAGAAGTCGTGGATCATGTTCACCGACTGGACATAGACCATCTCCGCATCGGTCAGGGTATCGCGGAAGCGGCGAACCTCGCTCTGAACATCGAGCATCTGCTCACGAGTAGCCTGCAACTCCGAGCGTCGCAGCGGAGGATCCTCCTCCATGGGCTCATCAACCTTCTCCTTGCTTCGGCCGCCGCCGGCGTTGCTCGATCTTGAAGTGACGGAGTCGCCAGGGTCGTTCCCAATATCTTGTGAAGTGGAGGGGATATCCTCACTCGAGGACCCACTCCGGCAAGATTGCCCAGACGTCGTGGACGCTTTTGATCAGAGTGATCTAATGCGTGCCGCGCACCAGCGACCGCGTCGTCGGTCGCTCCACGCTTCCCGCCAATAGGCAGGGAAGCGAGAGGATCAGCAGCTGCGCCCAAGCGCTGATCCTGAGCTGCGGCAGCAAATGCTACAGAGCTCACCGGAGCATAATGGGATACCTGAGCTTGAAAATCAAAAAGCGTGCCTTTCGCTCGACCCTTCGCGTACTCGAAGAGTAACTTGCGCTCGAGGCGCACGTCAATTTCAGAGAAGCTGGCTCGAAGAGCCTCCATGGACGATAACTTCCGGCTCCGGTGAGCCCAGGTAGTCATCAGAGTATCATACTCAGACTCCGTTTCCCCAGGCGCCAGCGCCAACACCACAGTGCGTATCATGGGTGCTCGTTTGAGCTTGAAGACGAATGCGATATTCGCCAATGGTTGAGACCTGTGGGGTCAAGAACCGAGCGCGCAGCGCTTGACGAGTTGCCAACTCCGATGCCGTACGAGCCGCTGGCCCAATGACATGCGATGTCAACGGCCGATTCCCGAGTTGTTTGATATACTGCTCGGGATCGGGGTTGTGAACCGATAGTCCGCATGCGGATTGAGCAGAGGCTGTGCCACAGGGTGGCGGGTCACGGGAGCCTCTTGCTCATTGAGCTGCAGCTCTTGAACCTCGTCGAGGGGATTGGAGATTGGAGGATCCTCCAAACCGCGCGAGGCGTGCAGCGCGTTAAGGGCTTCAACGCCGCTTCGTTCAACGAACGGATTAGGAGTTCGAAGCGCTGGGCGCTCAGCGGTCGCACTCGGTGCAGGGGTTCATCCTCGTGGAGTTTCCCAGGTACCCCAGCCTCGGACTCTTCGGAGTTCACTGAGGTCTCCGTGAGTTCCTCAAAGAGGGCTTGGTTCGCGGTACGCGGCCGTTTGGGCGTTGGAGCCTCGGAACGAGGCATGTCCGCTGGCGGATGTCGGCGCTTGTGCTCGGAGTAGTACTCCTGTACTGAGAGCTTCTCGATCGCGGGAGACAGAATGTCTTCGAGGCTGCTGGCCGTTAGTGCACTTGGTGCGGGCGATGTGGGGCGTGAGACTGGGATCAGTCTTCGGTCGAAGGACCAGAAACAGTTGTGAGCCATACAACGGTCCGTCGGCCAGCTCTGGGAGAACTTGAAAGTTCTGGAGCGAGGAGCTTGATGGAAGGTGACCCCGTCACACGCGTCAGTTGACGCTACCTCACGTGAGGCGAGTTGTCGAGTGTCGACACGTGGTGTCTTCAGTCTGGAGGGGAGAGTGGTCACACCAAATAGTGTGACCTACATAATCGTAACTCTTTGCGTAACCCCGTTACACTCTCCCTAAAACAGTACTCAGTACGGAAAGTTAACAAGATATCAGTAGGTGGCTTCACAGCCAATAGATATGCATTAGACTAGGCTCTACTATGTTAGATAGTGAGACCTATAGATTTACACCAGGGCGGCTCTGCCGCCGATAGCAATAATACATTCAGTTCACCTTTAGCCTTAAGAGTTTCATTGTCTTGTAAAGACTGTTATTCTTGGAGCCTGTACGCTACTGTCGTACGCTCGTCCCTGTTCTTTGTATAAGAACGCTAAGGTAAGCGACCTGCTTAAGAGACTCGCTGAGTCTGACTAAGACCTCCTCTACGCTACAGTCTACGGCAGCCCCGCTGCATATTCCTCCCGAAACTAGTCTGCTGGTAGCCACTGTTTCTGCATATTCCGGTAAATTTTCAGAAACGGTTCGTGCAGCCGCCCTCCGAACACCCTCCTCTGCGACGTATTCCACAGGAAAAGGGACAAAAGGAACCTGTCTGTAGTTCTCTTGTTTGCCATTCAACAACGAACTTGTAAGTGACGGCTGACCGTGATATCCTCGCGAAAGCGCACATCACGTGCCTCCACCAATTTGCCTGTTCGTAAGTGCAGCAAGCGATATCCTGATGACCGCTGCGCAAACCCCAGCAGCAGTCCAGGCTCCGCTCTTGGACTCAATTTGGTCTTCCTCTTCGGTTCATGAATGAAGCCTATAGAGCCGCATACACGGATCTTACTCACATCGGGTGCCTTCCCAAGCAATTTCTCTGAAGGTGTCTTGCCATTGAATGCCCGTGTTGCACTCACGTTGTCAATATCCACGACATACTGGAGCACCCCGGCCATAATCGGTTGGGTAGATCGGCCGCGTGCATGGCTGCGCGCATCTTACCCACCAAAAATTCATTAAGTTTCTCCACTAACGCATTCTCCTCCGGCGTATACGGATGCGTGGGAACGAATCAAATTCCCGCGCCGCGCAAAATCCTTCCAGCTCTTTGTTCACGAATTCACCTCCTCCATCACTGCTGAACGTATTGATCCGATTCCCTTGTGCTAGCAGCTCGGTCATCAGCTTAATGGTGTTTGCGTTTGCATCGCTATTCTTCTTCAGTGGGAAACACCACTTGTACCGCGAACCTTCGTCTTGTATCAGCTGGAAGTACTTGAAGCCACTCAACCCCGGCAAGTATTTACCCATGTCACAGGTGTCAGACATCAGCCGCTCGTAATTCACCTTCGTCCGTTTTTCAGCTGCACGCTTCTTGTAGGACCTTCGCTTCTGTTTCGCTGACATACAGCTGAGACACACGAACTTCTTCTTAAACAGCTCCTTGGGTATGTCCATGCCTGTGACCGTGCCGCTGTCCACCATGTGCTTGATGGTGGCCACGTTGAGGTGGCCGAGCCGCTCGTGCCACCGCATGAGGGGGCTCGTATCCGCGTTCACTGTCAGCATACTTATCCCTTCTGTCGGAGCACCATCGTTCACTTCTTTCAGCCAGTAATGCGCGCCCTTTTTCGTGAAAATCAAACGCTCACTATCGCGATCGAGAAACATTTTACGCTCCAGGCCCTGTTCTTGCGACGAACCGGTCGAAAGTGTCCAGCCTAATTTCTCCATCAAACCCAAGCTTAAGAGATTCGTTGTTCCGTGCGGAGAATACTCCACGTTCTCCAGAGACAACTCCACGACATTACCGCTCCTGCCCTTTAGCGTCTGAACGAACACACTTCCACTCATTACACTATGTGTGACGGCTCCCGTCCAGACTCTGAAGCTTGCCCGCGACTTCTTCTCTGTCACAAAACGGCTGCGGTCCATGCACACGTGCGTTGTAGTGCCCGAGTCTAGCATCCACTGATTCGGGTCGCTAACCACCATCATCTTCTGCACCATGCCGATCATCCCGTCATCTTCGTCACTACTGCTGTCGTTGCCGCCATTGTTGATCCACTGCATGTGGTATACCATCCCAGAAACTTCCTTGCGGACCTCCGGTCGATTCTTCTGCTGGATCTTCTTAGCTCCGCCTTGTCCGTTACCGCTCACCTTCATGGACTTATTCTTGTAGTGCCAGCAGTCACGACGGAAGTGGCCCTCCATCTTGCAATGAAATCATTTCTTGGCCGGGTTCTTACCGCCACCACCACTGCCGTAATGGCTATTACCACCGTCGCCGTTAAGTCGATCGCTACCACCACCATTTCGTTGCCAACTGCGTCTGCCATTCTGCCAGCTATTGTCACCGCCATGACGAAGTTGTTCCCACTGGTCATGCTCATTACTGCTCCAGCGCCACTATTACCTTGCTCGATCATCCGATCACGTTCATCCCGCGACCGAAGCGCATTCATCACCAGCTGGAGAGTCGGAGAGCTACCTTGACGTGTAGGTAGGTCAAACTGCACCAGCAACTCCCGGTGGGTCATGGCGACGCCCATCAGCAGCAGACACGCCATGTCACCGTCAGTGACTGCGTGTTCTGCGCCCATGTTCCTTAACTGCTGCCGCAGCTGGGTCATTGTGCGAATGTACTCCGCCATCGACTGTCCCGACTCGTGCGTACACTGATACAACTGACGCTTCAGGAGCATCGCATACGAACAAGCGTGCTGCGTGTGGTCTGACACGAGCGTCTCCCACATCTCCCTTGCCGCCGACATCCCACACACCTTAGATGCATCGTCGTTCTTGCACATCCGGAGTCCCCGCAGGATGGCCGCCCGCGCCAAGCGGTCGCGCCTGTCAAACGTTGCTTGTTGTCCTTGGTCCGTCGCGTGGCGCGTCTCAGTCCCCGCCACCACGTCCCACGCTTCTCTGTCGGCCAGGTAAAGCTCCAGCTCAGTCTGGTACAGCTCAAACGTCCCTATAAAAAGCGGTGCCTTGCTGCTACCACGAAACGGATGCTGTTGCGCAGCCACAGGAGCCACAGCTCCTCCACCAGCAGCTGCTCCAGCATTAGCGATGTTCCCACCAGCATTGTTACCGTCCATCTCCGACTAGTCGTTCTTGGTTTCTTCACAGTCACTCGCGCGTAGTTCTTGGGCTCATAACCTTGCAGCTGTGAAGCTGCGAGTGTGTGAAGTGAAGTAAGAAGAAGAGGATGGCACTTGTGCGTTGCAGAGTAAAACTCAAAGTGATTCATTAAACACGTGCCGTGACCGAGGAGGAAAGCCCAAGCCTAAAACCCCTTACACCTCACAACCATAAATAGTAGGGTGTAGGTGGATTCCTACGTTCCACGTAGGACACGACCAAGACCATGAGTGACCACGAGAGAGCATCGAGCGACCATGTCAGATCTCAGATCTCATAATTCCCAGTTAAGTCGAAGACGATCTAGTTTGTGAAGTCAACTGAGGCAAATTTGAACGACACGCACGAACGGTATGTACGAACGACATGCGAACAACATGTATGAACGTTAAATGTGTTTAAATGTTTGGCCGAGTGTTTTACGACGAAACGGTGGGGTATTTTACGACGAAACGGTGAATGGATAGTCACATGAGAACAACATGTATGAACGTTACATGTATTTAAATGTTTAGGCGGGGTGCTTTACGACGAAACGGTGATAATTGATACTCTCAAGCAAACGGGGCGTTTTACTGTAACGGAGTAACCCGAAGTGTACCTTTGGTTACGTGAAGAGTGACGGCTGTCACTCTTTTGGTCCAATGGTACATGGTACCTATGGCTCTGTGAGCCATTCACTGGGCATTCATTAGCTTTCATTACAGTTGACTTGGAGTTTGTAGGATACAAGCTAAAGCCCAACTATAAATATATTCAGTCTTTAAACTACATTCTAAGTGTCAAGTCCCCTTAGACCGGGAACTGTGGACGTGTGTCCACTAAGAGTCCTATCTCTTCTCCCTCTGTGCAACGTGCTCGTGTGCCCCGTCACACTTGGTAGCACTTGTAGTCAATCCACGCCAACGCGGGCAGATTGATCTACCTGAATCCTCTGTGGTCTCGTACAACGAGCCAAGATGACCGGAGTGAGTTTCCTCACTTGGACGACTCCCAGTTTGAGTTCGTCCGCAAGATGACGAGCATCTTTGGTGTTGAAACATGGCGGCGGCGACGCCTGCCGAGCAAGTCGAACGCGTGGATGCGTTCAGGGAAACCTGCAGACCCCTGTGGTTGCAGTGAACCCGGCGCAGCAAAAACCGTTGAGGCTCGCTGTGCCACCATTCGAAGGGAAGGAAGGTGAAAACCTTTACTTCTGGGTCCGGGAGGTTGAGATCGCCATGCGGTCGGGTCTCATCTCCGACCAGCAACTGCGTGTTGCTTTCGCGCTCTCCAAGCTTGGCGGTCGAGCCAAGAACTGGACATACACCCTGGAGACAACGTCCCCGGATGCTTTGCATCATGGAAGCAGCTGTGCGAGCAGCTATGAGCTGCTTTCCTCCCGGCAAACAATGCGTTCCGCCAGCGCTCTCGATTCCTTGCGTGTAAACAAGGGAAACGGGAGCTGTACGAGTATGTACAAGAGATGCGCACGTTGGCGGCATCTCTGGTGGGGAACCCCTTAGCCGAAGACGTCAAGGCGACGGTCTTCATGGGTGGCCTCAGGGTCGGCCCAGCACGCACACAGCTTTTCCGTGTGCATGCGGCTACGATGGAGGAGGCGATACGTCTCGCTCTCCAAGAATAGTACAGTCACAAGCAGGCTGGTACTCCAGTTGTTGAACAACTCGTTGCAACGCAACCCGTTGTAATGCAACATGTTGATACACAACCTGTTGTTGCGCACAACCCGAGCCAATGGACTTGAGCTCAGCAGAGACCTGCTCAGTCCGCCGCTATGGCTGCGGTGAGTTAGGACACTATCAACGTGTCTGCCCGTCACCTGGAGATGGGAACAAGCCGTTCTCAAAGTCCCGAGGCCCTAAGGGCCGCTGGCGTACGCCGCGGTCGGATGGCCAAGGGCGCTCCAACCACCAGTAGGAGGCATGATGCCTCCACTGGGGAAGACTTCAGTCTTCGCGATGGGTGTGCGGATGGCGCGCACCGCGGAGGCTTAGCCCCATGAGAGCAAACGCTCACTCGAAACGAGAAAGGCAGCGCTGGGCTGCCGGTTGTACGCGTAAGAGTACTCGAGTATAGATACCCTACAAGAGTTTGGCGACGGAAGATGTTGTCCGTCTCCACGAATGAGAAACTGTTTTGCCAATGCTCTGTGTCTGAGCAACGGCAATGGGCCGATCATAATACGACTGACCGTTGGTGTTGTGCTATAAGCACCTTGGGTCCGTATGAACCTGGCTGTCAAGTCTTCGGACATTGACAGCATCGCGGTGTATGTTGTTGTAGACACGTACAACCATAACGTGTATTGTATACACGAGCCCTCAATTGAACGGCTGGGTCAAGCCAGCATGGCTAGCCAGCCCAAAGGTTCTGACGAACCTTTGGTGAGTCATGTTCCCACCTTCGTCGAGAACCGAGCATCCGATAGGATCGCCAAGACGCAACGGCGTCGAGAAGAGTATGGGAGCCGTCAACGTAACGCGCGGCTCCATCAAGGAAGTTGCAGCTATGCTGCACCTAGTCGCAAGACCTCGTCCATCGCGGATAACCCACGAGGACCGCCAAAGGCGAATCCGATGGACAGGGCGTCTTGACAAACTGCTATGCTCGCAGTAGAGTCGTCGCGCCGTACGGGCTTCGACTCTAGTAGCGCTGGACAGCGCTACTCAGCAAGTGGGGTAAGTCCACATGAGGCCGTTTAGGCCAAGACCGTGGCCAAGGCGGATGCCGCTTTAGAGCACTTCCATGTGTGGGTAACTAAGTACCACACGGAGTCAATGTGACTCTCGATGCCACCACGAAGACATCACGGGACGTCGGTAACCAAGTTACACGTCGTGATGCCCATCGACGACATTGTCGTCTCCGAACGTCGGGTCTGGTAGATCACCAGACCGATGTCGCAATGCGCGACTCGGATCCATGTGCCCAGGCTCCTCGTACACGTCCGTCCACGATGTCATCGATGGCAAGACCGGTCGCCCAGACCTTAACTGAAGAGGAAGACGCACGAAGTGCTTTCTGTATGGGTAACCAAGTACCACACACGGTCGATAACTGAAGAGGAAGATGCACGAATGGCTTCGTAGCAGACCCTGCTACTGGCTACAGTATCACGCAGATATATCATATAATCTGAATCAGCAGCAGTATTCACGTTGCAGACCAAGAGTATCAGTATGAGTGATACGATCAACATCAGATCGGCACTACGTTGATGCCAATATTCACTTTGTATTTTAATGGTTTTTTAGAGTTAAAGCACCTCCATTCCACCACGAAGCGTAACGGCCGACTATAAGTATCCACGCTTCTCCTCTTTTCGTATGACCAAACAGCTCTTTCAGTGCGCTCACTCCAGAACTCGTTGTTAAAACCAGCCCGCTCAATGCAGCAAAACACTCAAACCACCTCGCATAGTAGCGCTCATCCTTTCGTGGCGCACATCATTAGTAGAAGGGACCTGAACATCGCGGTCGTTATCCACTCGTTCTTCCTTGCCATCCTCCGAATCTGTACCCGACAACGCACCACTCACCTCTCTTGTCTTCTTTCCAGCCTCCGTACCGAAGCCCGACGACGACAAGACGCTTGCCATGACTTTGGGGGAATTTCGAAATGAAAGGCTGGAAAACGGCCAGGTTGGGGGAAGGAGGTTTCTCTATTTTTCAGACTGACTCAAAAGTAGAGACATTTATCCGTTTGGAAATGCATCCGTCGATTTTTTGTTTTTAAATCACCCTGCACTGGCGTTATGACGTTATCCACTACCAAAACAATAAGTGATCAACAAATTCAACGACAACACACAGAAATGTAGATTTTTCCAACTGCAGGCGAAGCAAAATTATATCTACTGTATCAAGTATGATCATACGATACTAATATAGATAACTGCGAATTTCCAGTATGTATGCATCAGTGTGATGCTGCATCGATTCAAATATCTGTATCATTGATACCGTCTAAGACATCGTTGATGCGAAGCCCTGCATCGTGCAGCACGATGCACTTCCTGTGTGGGTAACCAAGTACCACACCAGGTCGCCCAGACCATAACTGAAGAGGAAGATGCACGATGCACTTCTTGTGTGGGTAACATTGTTCCACACACCACCGCGGGTAATATTGTACCGCCAAGAGCCGAAATTGCTCGAAGGTGAGGCCACGATGGTCTCACAGGACGTGGGTAACCTAATTCCACGTCAAGACGCGCAGTCTTTAACTGCTTACGGTCGTGGATTGTACCAGACCTCGATCGATCCCGCCTCCTCCACGCAGGCAGCCACACCAAGATACCCAGTATACATGCCGGTGTACTGATTGGCGTGAACACGCACTGGCCACCCGCCCTTCTTGCTCGTCAGGGAGTCAAAGTATTCGTTCGTGTCCGCCTTCGTGAGACCCTTGTTGCGCACGCGATCGTACGTCAAGGTCTTTACGAAAGCCGCCTGGACATCCCTCAGCTGGTTGTGGGCGTAATCCCATGTCAATATGTTCGCAGCATTGAGGACAGCGTGGAACACACAATCGAACCCCACACTATCCCCCAGCATCAGATACCTCTTCGAGCTTGCGAGGAATCGCTGCAAGGTTTTTGGCGCCTCCCCGCTCGCAGTACACGCATCACGGTGCGTGTACCACGCGTCGATCAAAAAGATCCACTCCCGAGCGCCGTCGCAGTCTTCCTCCGACAACAGGGTCTGCGTCCCATCCATCACTCGACCCAGTAAAACTTCTCCGCATCGTCACCTGTTCCGGCCACCTCGCGTCCTACCATCGACTTGACATCGCAGATTTCGTACGTGTCGCCGGCCTCCTCCAGTTGCGCAGCAGAAATCTCTCGGCCGCGTTTCGACGCCGCCCGACTGTCACGGCGCAGGTCCTCCTTCGACGCATTCGCAATCGCGACCAATGTTCTCGCCTTCCCAGGACGGTCCGTGCGTCCATCCAAGCGGAGGAGAGTATCGCTGGCGACAGGAAGCTCCAATGTTTGCCGGGTCCGGCATTGGGATCGGTACTCCAAGCGGCCTCTCCACGCCCACCGGCTCACTCTCCTTCATCTCCTCGTCCAACGGGGTGTTCCCGGCAGCCGCCTCGGGAGCAGCCACAACCACTGCGACGCCACCAACGGGCTTCTTCCCCGACGCTGCAGGTTTCTTCGCAGTCACCATAGGTTTCTTCGCAGTCACCATAGGTTTCTTCGCGGCGGACGCGGGTTTCTTCGCCGTTTCCGCGGGGTTCTTTGTCGTCGCTACCGACTTTTTCGTCGCTCCCGCAGGCTTCGCTCCACTCGTCGTAGTCGTGACCTCCCCTCGACGGGCTTCCCGACAGCGACGGGCAAACGCTTCTCCTCGTCCCCGGCTGCATCCGACAGCTCGCGCAGGAAGGCGCCCACCGCCTCCGGGTCATCTCCCAGGCCCAAGCCCCCAAAGCTGTAGACGAAGCCTCCAGCTCCTCTTCCGTGACGCGCGACATGGCGTGCTCCTCGGCTTCACGATCCAAAGGCGGTGGTCCCGCACGCGCCTTAGCTGGCTTGCCGCTCTTCGACCCACGACGTCCCACGCCACCTCCCCAGCACCCTTCGAGCGGCCTGATGACAACGACGTAGCGGGCTCAGCCCTCAAACGCCCCCGTCGGTCCTCAACTGCTGCTGGCTTCTTTGACGACGACATCGCACTTAGGCGGATATCAACTGTACGCTTGCGTATCACCCGGGGAATTTGGAAATGACGGCTATTTGGTCCGTCGGCTCCCAATCCGTATACTATACGTATAGTATCCGCCGAATATCCGCCAGGTATACACCTGAAAGTCTGATCACTGCGGGGATTGAACCCTCAGTGCCGTCCGTGAACGACCCAGACATTTCCACTGCACCAAATTTCGGTATTGTACTCGGATGTCCACCAGTCCCATCTGGAACTTCCATTTGGACATAAACAGTCCACCACATGTTACCCGACAGACATCTTGATTTTAGTATTCTCTATACTAACTTTAAGTAATAAAACAATCATATCACCAGACCTCGATCGATGGCCTCGACCTAGAGTGCAAACCACTCGGATGCGCTTGAGTCGTTGTACCTCTACTCGCGCGGAAGCACAGAGTGCTTCCTGTGGCACGAATGTGCCTGCCAGTGGCCATGAGAGACCCACCCAATCCGTTGGAAACGTGCTTTGGGTTTAAGCGGGGAGAGGCTGGGAAAGATCTTACCTCCCCTGTCTCTTTATCGAGACTAATGCTGTTGGCATGAGCCGACAGACACTTGCGGTGCTGCTAGCGCCTATGGGGTCACGTAGATCCCGAGTTACATGTACCTGTACGTCTACGCGTACACGTACGCGTCACCGTCAACAGTTGACAGTTGACAGTGTACGTGTCCACGTACACGTACACCGCGAGGGACTGGTACATCACTACCGTCCTCGGGCAACAAGTGTTGTATAAGACACCGACCATGAATTGGTCATGGCGACGCATGAAGCGGTCGCAGGCGTCAGCCTAAGCATGACGCTGAAAGTGGTGGGGCTGTGTGCACCTCACACCTCAGCTGCGTACTGGATTGGTACGTGTCTATGGCCTGGTGGCCAAGACCCAAGGGTAGAGCTTGCTCCACCCGAGTAGCTCTGTGTTGAGCGAATTGCCATGAGCAGCCGATGCGTGATGCTTCTGAAGTATGGTCAATCGACCTTGACGTGTGCGTCATGCCGAGGGACAACGCACACGACGTGCCGTGATGAGCAGGCACATGCCGAACTGCTATCATGGCTGGAGGTGAGCTGTGAACTCCTCCAACGCCGGGCTAAGCTTTGCCCGGAATGTGTCGGCCCGCAAGGGGAACACAAGTCGTACGATACGACAGTGAGGACCCACGGGTCCTCTGCAAGTAACTGAGTGTGGTCGTGGACCAAGACATCATGTTTGGATGCTTCAGCATCTTGTGCCGAAGCACTACGCGCTTGCTAGCGCTGATGACAGGCACATTCGGGCATGGCCTATGATGCCAGCACCGCCAAGGACACAGGGAAGAACCTTACGGTGTTAGCTGCGTCTAGAAATCGCTGTGAGTGCAGCTACACGGCGCGCCGCCGGCAAGACAGCAACGCCTGAGAATTGCACTTTTGGGTGTTGCAATTCTCTCACTTTTGATTGTAGAATCAGATGTGATTCTCAGTTAAGTGGGGAGGATGTAACGGGGTAACCCGAAGTGTACCCCTGGTTACATGAAGAGTGACGGCTGTCACTCTTTTGGTCCAATGGTACATGGTACCTATGGCTCTGTGAGCCATTCATTGGACATTCATTAGCTTTCATTATAGTTGACTTGGAGTTTGTAGGATACAAGCTAAAGCCCAACTCTAAATATATTCGGTCTTTAAACTACTTTCTAAGTGTCAAGTCCCCTTAGACCGGGAACTGTGGACATATGTCCACTAAGAGTCCTATCTCTTCTTCCTCTGTGCAACGTGCTCGTGAACCCCGTTACATTTACGACGAAACGGTTGGGTATTTTACGACGAAACGGTGAATGGACACTCACATGCAAACGACATGTATGAACGTTAAATGTGATGAAGTGTTTTGGCGTGAATCAACCAAAGACGCAAAAGACGGTGTGTCATGGTAGCTAGTTTCCCAAAGCTGTTGCGGGCGGCTAAAAGTCGAACATGTCAGAGAATCTGGCTTAAGACATATCGTCAAAGGTAGTGAGTGAGCTGCGACAGCATTTCATGGCCATTAATAATGGAGTTCTCTCTCTATCCTTGCGAGATAGTGATACAAGAATCGACGCATTACAAGCCGACCTAGTGGGAAACATTCGTAGGATTTTCGGATTTCCGGATAGGAGTGAGTACTTTCATAACCGACAGTATTCTTAGAAGACACCCTAGATCAGAATCTGAGGACGCGGGCCTCGCCCAACCAGCTCACTGACCGACAGGAAGCTCATTCGCAAGTTTTCCTTGTCCCGCTCAATCCATACAAGCCTTCCTTCAAGCACGACCCTTCCCCCTCCCGCCCGCTCACACCATGCAGAATCCGTCTGTTTCCGTCGACTCGCTCGCCTTCATCGGGCCCCCACATGTCCCGGCACTCGAGGGGTTCATGTACGTGACGGTCACCAAGGTCCAGGGCGGAACTGCCACCGTGCGGAAGACCGGGCCGGACGACAACGAGGAAACTACTGTTGCGATTGTACACTTCGCAGTCTGTCTGGACCGATACCGTGCGTGTGCCTCCGTCGAGTTGTTTCCCTCGGCGCGTGCCATGTGTACATGGCGTACATTCTGGCGATGTGATTGGCTGACACTTCAAGATGAGAGATTCTGATTGGACAAGAGGACGGCAACTTGAAGTTGCCGTCAGGGAGGTCCAGTTTGCGCATACTATTCGCACCCTACCTTGTACCCTTTGGAGTTAGAGGTTGGGCTTTGGTACAGCGTATGTATAGGCATAGGAAGGTAGCTTGTATAGGCTAGTTTGGTCGAACTCAATCTCAATCACTTTCGGATTTCCTTCCTTCTACTCACTCGCCTACCAAGCCTCATTCGCATAATCTCAATTGGTTATGAGCCCAAGCTACGCAGACTCCGTCAAGCTCGTGGAAGACAACTACTTCCACTGGGAGTTCAACATGCGGATGAAGTTATCGCGCAAGGGACTACTGGCCCACATCGTCAAGCCAGAGTACGACCTGTAGAGTGATCGCTCTACGTTGGAATGGAAGACCAACGATCTGAAGGCCCTTGGTGTGATTGCTGGAGACGTCAGTCTCACATACCAAGTCTACATTCGTGGAGCGATATCTGCTGCTGACTCGTGGCGCCTGCTCGAGGAGCAGTTCAACCGGAACACGCTGAAGTACCGGCTCATCGTGACGAAGAAGTTACACAACTTCAAGATGGAGCCTGGCACTCGGTTCGCGGTTCATGTGGACCAGTTCAAGGAGCTGGTGCTGCAGACGGAGACTATTGGTGAGTCTCTGGATGAGACCCGACAGCTCGTGTTGCTGCTCGGTAGTCTGACGGACGAGTACCGTATGCTCAGTACTGTCCTCGAGAATACGCCGACCATGACGCTCGCGTACGCGATCCAAGCTCTCGCTGGTGTTGAAGCCTCGGATGAATCGTCATCGGCTCAAGAGAAGGCGTTCGCGGTGAAGAAGAACTTCGCTAAACGTAGTTTTCCTGGGAAGTGCTTCTACTGCAAGAAGCCGGGGCACAAGGAGTTTGAGTGCCGCAGGAAAAAGGCCGACGAGGGACGCGGACAAGTCGCGCAAGAAACGTCCGACTTTGCGTTCACGACTACGAGTGCGATGACCAAGTCTGAATGGCTCGTCGACTCTGGTGCAAGCTCGCACATGACCAGCGTCCGGGACAAGTTTGTGTCCATGAAGGTGCTGAAGACGCCGGTCCGCATTACCATCGTGGACGGCACGAAGATCGACGCTGTTGCAAAGGGCACCGTCGGTATGAAGCTGATGGACGGAATGCAGCGGGGCTGCCGTAGACTGTAGCGTAGAGGAAGACTTAGTCGGACTCAGCGAGTCTCTTAAGCAGGTAGGTTACCTTGACGTTCTTATACAAAGAACAGGGACGAGCGTACGACAGTAGCGTACAGGCTTCAAGAAGTAACAGTCTTTACAAGACAATGAAACTCTTAAGGTTAAAGGTAAACTGAATGTATTATTGCTATCGGCGGCAGAGCCGCCCTGGTGTAAATCTATAGGTCTCACTATCTAACATAGTAGAGCCTAGTCTAATGCATGTCTATTGACTGTGAAGCCACCTACTGATATCTTGTTAACTTTCACGTACTGAGTACTGTTTTAGGGAGAGTGTGGTCACACCAAATAGGATGACCTACATAATCGTAACTCTTTGCGTAACCCCGTTACACTCTCCCCCACCAGACTGAGGACACCAAGTGTCCACACTCGTCACATTGCCTCACTTGAGGTGTCGTCTAACAGACGTGTGTGACGGGGCACTAGCCGTCAACTCCTTGCTCGAGAACTTCCGAGTTCTTCAAGAGCTGGTCAACGACCTCAGTGTATGCTCAACAACACTTTCCGGTCCGTTGATCACTGACTGATACCAGTCTCTCGACCGAAGTCCCCAGCACCAAGTGCATATACGGCCAACGGCCTCACCGCAAGTGCTTCTTCGCTATTAGCGATACCTTCGTCGACCACGTCAGCCCTGCTGACTATATTCAAGTGTACGTCATGTACGAGTTGAACGACAAGAGGATTGCATCCTTAACCGTCAGCGTACGCTCGAAGAGCAACATCCCATACACTATTGTGTATCCGTGTACGTGTACACTTACGCATATCCATACATGTACACCATACTGTGTATCCGCAGGGCGGACGGTAGCTGTCATCCGCATGACCGTCGGTACCTGTCATCCGCATGACCATCGGTACCTGTCATCGGTATGACGGATGGTACTTGTCATCGGTATGACGGATGGTACCTGTCATCCGCACTGTACGTGTCCACGGACGCGGGTTTCCAACCCCGTCGGCTCCGTGAGCCGCTATCGCATACCCCTGTACACGGTATCACTTTCCCGTGTACACAGTACCGCATATCCGTGTACGTGTCCACGGACGCGAGTTTCCAACCCCAATACTAGCGTCGGCTCCGTGAGCACGTAACGGGCCGCCACTCTGTGTGGCAGCCAACTAGTTGACATAATCGATGTCCTCGGTGTTAGCTCTAAGAGCCATCTTCTCAGAAGTTGACGTGCGCAGGCTGCGCGGCGATACACCAATTCGCAAAGCAAACTGCCGACTGGCGCTTCGCTACCGTCATTCGACGTATCTCCATCATGCTCCCTAGAGCTTTGCAACCCTCCACATCCGTGAACCCATGGCTGCAGCAGCCCAGGATCAGCGCTTAAGCTCAGCGACTGATCCGTATGCTCCCCAGCCTATTGGCGGGAAGCACGGAGTGACCGACGACGCGGTCGCGAGCTCGCGGAGCGGATCAGATCACTCTGATCAAAAGCGTCCACGACGTCAGGGCAATCTTGCCGGAGCGGGCCCTCGAACTCCCATGAGATACCCTCACTATCCACGCCACTTCACCAGATACTGGGTATGACCCTGGCGACTCCGTCGCTTCGTATCTCTTCCACGTGGACGTGGAGCCCCCTGCTCATCAAGCAGCGCCGGCGGTGCACGCGTCACAGGAGCAGGCTGATGAGCCGTTAGAGGACGATGTCCCGCTGTGGCGCTCGATGTTCGATGGCTTTGCAAGCCGACTCGACTGGGTTGAGAAACCGGAGTCGTGTGCTCAGCGGCTGGCCGTTCTTGAGCGAGGTCATGCCGCAACCGTGGCGAAGCTTGACAAGCTCGTGGAGTCTGTGGCTCGGATGTAGGGGCAGATTGACGGTCTGTTTCGTCTTCTGCCCGCTGCTGTGGCTCCGCCACCTGCGGCGCCAGCTCCTCCGAGCTAATCTGCGACGCGTCCCGGTACGGCTTGAGCAAGCCCACGTAAAACACGGGATGCGTTCGCATCCTCTTGGGGAGGTTTAGCGTGTACGCGAGGCCCTTCTTGGCCACGACCTTGAAAGGTCCCACAAAGCGCGGCCGCAGCTTGGTCTTGAAGACCGCGGTCACTGCATGCGTAGGGAGTTTTTAGCATTCAATAAAACCAGGTCTCCGACCTCAAAGCTTTGCTCATTTCTTCTGCCCTTGGCATCTGCGTATTCCTTTTGTTTGTCTTGGCTCTAAGCCATTGCGTCACGCACATGTCGAAGGACATTCAGACGCGTTGATTGAAAATCATCAACCTGTTTCTTAACAGCATTAGTGCTGACTTCAGCAAGTCGCTCATCGAGCTCTCCTCCCCCACCAAGACCAGAACCACGGAGTGGTAGCGTCAACGGGACGCGAGGGTGAGAGAGGCCGTTCACGTAGAACGGCGTGTAGCCTGTAGAGGCATGCACAGCATTATTCAATGCGAACTCAACGAGTGGGAGCATGGAGCTCCAAAGCTTTGGCTTGTCAGCACAAGTGCTCCGGAGGATATCCTCCACAACGCGATTCGCGTGTTCGGTTTGGCCATCGGTCTGCGGATGATCCGCCGTGATCATGTCCAACTTCGTGCCAAGCACGGTAAACACGGACGACCAGAAGTGGCCCGTGAAACGGGGTCTCTGTCAGAGACAATCGATGCGGGTAAGCCATGCTGGCGAAAGACCCGATCGATAAACAGCTTCGCTGTACCTTCACCATCGCTGGTGTCCGGCACTGCCGCAAGATGTACCATCTTACTCAATCGGTCTACAAAGACACGATACCTGTGTTCCCATCCTGGTCTTTAGGATGACCGAACACAAAGTCCAAACTCATGGACTCCCAACACCCTGAGGGTACAGGCAAACTTGCCAGCGGCGCAGCCGTGTGTGGGGAAGGCTTCACCCTTTGACACGTCTCACACGTGCGCACGTAAGTGCTTGTCCACTTGTAAAGCTTGGGCCACCAATACGTGAGGCTCACCGAGCCGTAGGTCTTCTCACGACCGAGGTGGCCACTAAGCGGCGTATCATGCGCCTCATAGAGGATGCGATACTTGAGATCCTCATCATGAGGGACCACGACACGGGAGTGTCCTCAACATCCGTGCTGTAGTACAGCAGGCCATCATTGATGGAGTATCGATGTAACCTCGCGCGTAGGCGCGCCGACAACTTAATGTCCGAGTTTTCAAACTCCTTGCTCCCAAGAGCACGTAGCAAAGCTACACACGTATCATCACGCGCATAAGAAGCGCGGATTAAGGTCGTCACAGACGAAGTCACCGTCGTGACATGAGCAAGCTCATAGTCTGGGCGACGCGATAAAGCGTCCGCCAGATCGTTTTGCCTGCCAGGCTTGTGCTTCACCTCGAAGTTGTACTCTGCGAAGAAAGACAGCCATCTGGCCATCCTTTGCGAGAGATGAGGCGATTGAATCGCGTGGCGTAGCGACGCATGGTCTGTAAATACCACAAATGGTTTCGAGCTAAGCAGGTGTACCCTGAACTTGACAAGGGCATACTTCATTGCAAGTAGCTCCTTGTCATGAACTGGGTAGTTCTTCTCTGCAGCTTTAAGCTGGCGAGACTCAAACGCAATCACGCGTTCGTGCCCATCGGCATCAGCTTGTAAAAGCGCACTGCCAATGGCAAAGTCGGATGCGTCACAGACGACACTGAATGGACGTTCAGGGTCTGGCAACGCCAGGATCGGTGCATGAAGGAGACTCTCCTTGACCGCCTCAAAGGCATCTTGATGTTCGGTGTCCCAACACCAGTCCGCATCCTTCGTAAGGAGATTGGACAATGGCCGAGCCATATCAGCATAGTTCTTGCTGTATTTGTGCAAGTAATTGGCAAGGCCAAGCCACTTCCGCAAATCCTTCTGGTTGCGAGGAAGCGGCCAGTCCACAATGGACTTAACCTTGGCAGGATCCGCACGAAGACCACGCTTTCCAATAAAGCATCCCAGGAAGGGAATCTCGTCAGCACCGAAAATACACTTAGACGCATTATCGTAAAGTTTGTTAGTGCGCATGCACTCGAGCACCGCTCGTAAATGGTCGAAGTGGTTCTCCACATCCGACTTCCCGTGCTCCACACGACTGTGGACAAAGATGTCATCGAAATACGTTTGTGCAAACGCTCGAAAGAGGCCTGAATAGTTGCGTCACAAGACGATTGAACGTCGCAGGCGCGTTCGACAGACCTTGGGTCATCACGAGCCACTCCCAGAGCATACCGCTCGGAGTGCTCACCGCTGTCAGCGGAATTTCGCTCGTACGCATGAGCAATTGGTAATAACCATCGACTAAGTCGAGCGCACTTTACATTGTACTGCCAACCATGTTGTTCTGCAGAACATCCTTTCTAGGAATCGGCGTCTGCGCCGGGATAGTGGCCGCGTTGAGCGTAAAAGCGTGAACGATACGCCACTTCCCATTTGGCTTTCTGACACAGAATGTCGGCGTGGAATGTGGAGATTTGCTCTCTCGCACCATTCCTGCCGCGTGCTTAGCACTGAAGAAGGCGTCAATAACGTCGCACTGCTCCCTTGGCAAGGGCCACTGTCATGTAACGCAGTATTTGGTTCCAGGAACCAGGTCAATCTCATGACGCACGCCTCGATCAGGAGGTAGAGATGACGGAGGGTCATTAGAGACCACGCCTTGGAAGTCCTTCACCAAAGGATAGAAGGGATCCGAGGGATTCTTCAGGGTCGCGGATCCACTACGATCACTTAAGATCTTCTTGGTGTCCTCAAGGACGGCTTCGTTCATAAGCGATAAAGAGTTCAACTCTTCTTCTTCGGGTCGTATCATGACCACTTCGGCTAAATCGCCCGCCTTTAAGGCCTCGCCAAACTCGGCGACGGACATCTCGTCCAGTTCTATCAGAGCATCGACTGTGGGAATACTTTCCAAGGTGATCTCACCATTGGCCTCGCCAGTCACTCCATCCATAAGTGTGTATAGCTGTTCGCTATCATCCTCCACTCGGGATAATTCCTGTATCAGGACAGACGCCTTGCGCCTCGCAGTCGACATACGGCGTCGCTGCCGTGTCCTCGCGGAGACCGAACGTCTCGGAGAGACCAGGGTTTTAAGATAAACACATCCTCGGGTGCCCTCACCTCGTGTTGCTGCAAAGGAGACTCGATGTCATTACCGACATCCGGAAGCGGGCTGCACGGCTTGCAGTCACCACCCAGTGGATTACGTGCCACTCCACGCGCATCACTAGGGCCAAGCCCAAGATGCCTCGACGTTCCGTCGACCACGCCATCATTGGCATGCAGCGAAGGCTGCTCATCGGAGCGAGCGTCGCTCGGTGAATAGCGTGTCACCCCACGCACTTCGGAAGGGCCCAGCCCCGCGTGCCTCGACACCGGGTTGGCCATGCTTTCGGAAGCAGACAGCGGCAGCTCGTTAACACAACGAGGGCCGCTCAGCGGTTTACGTGCCACTCCACGTTCAGCCCAAGAGCAGTGCTCAGGGCTTGCATCAGTGACGCCAGTGTCCATTAACTCGGACACTCCAATATCCAGCACATTGACCGTCTCGGTCCAGTGCTCGCGCCAATAGCGCTTTTGCTTCCTAGCAGAGGTGGGTTCATGACTCGCCAAAGCTCCGCTAGGAGGCAAGCGCGTAGCGCCTAAGGTCTTAGACCTCCAATCGATCCATGGCTCATGGCGTTCCAGCCAGGCCATGCCTAGGATGAGATCGTATCTCGAATCCAGGTCAAGGACCAGACAGCGTTCAACGCTATCGAAGTCCAAAACTTCACGCCCAGGTTCACAGGAACCTTAGGCACCGTAACACGGGTCCCCGTTGCAAGACGAACAGTGACCGTGTCACGCACTCGCGCCACTTGCGCCTCAGCATACTGCTGACTTCCTTCCATCGTGGCGCGTCGAGCGTAATTGCCCGACGCACCAGAATCGATAAGGATTACCCATGACTTATTAAAGCCCTTCACGATCGCTTCGACGACCAGCAAACCCGGCTTGCATACACGTTCCGTGTTATAGAGCACGGAGCTTTCCGGGGCAAGCCCTGCTGACCTCCTCTCAGAGGTTTAACAGAACAAAGTTCTTCCCCAGCAGGCCGCCCCGCGCCTACTGGGTCATGGCGTTTCCCTGCCAAGGGACCGGCTTCCGATCAGAGGTGCGGTCTCGGCTCATAGGAGCCTGGCGTTGCTTGCGCAGCGGGCACCCAGAACGCAGATGCTGCGTGCTCCCGCACACATAGCATTGGCGAACGCCAATGCGCTGCTCAGCAGCTTGAAGCTCGGCTTCTTCGTCTTCAGCGTAGCTGAGATCCATCGGCTCGGGTCCATTGGACGAGCCCGAAGCTCCAGACGAGCTGTTGTGCGAAGCACTCCAACCAAGTCGAGCGGACTTGAAGTTGAACTCGGTGTTCAACGCCACGTTCACAGCTTCTTCAAAGAGGAAGGGTGAACACGGAAGACTTCCGTCTTGGCAACGCCAGTTCGGAGACCCTCCATGAAGATGGTCACCGTGACCGCCTCGGGGAGAGGATCCGCTGCCATACCGGCAATCAGAGTACGCAACTCTTGGACGAAGTCCACCAACTCCATCTTTCCCTGTCGGGTAGCAAGGAAGCGTGTCCTCACGCGATATGCCTGGTTAGGCGGCGAGAATACTCGCGAGAGTTGCAGCTTAAGCTGATCCCACGACGGGAAGGCGGAGTCCACAGACGTACCGCAGGTCAGTGACCATTCTCGCGCTCGGCCCCGAGCTTGGAGATAGCCAGCGCCACGCGCTGTTGCTCGGTCTTGAGCATGGCGGCCGTCATAGCCATCGCAACTTCTCTGACCCAGAGCAGAAGATTCTCTCCATCCTTGCCCTCGTCTTGACGCTCACCATGAGCGGTTTAGCTCTGGGAGCTCCATCCGGTGAGGGCCTGGGCGTCGTAGACGCAGCGGCCGCAGTCATGCGTTGTTGCATATGCTCCAACAGAGCATTCTCGTAGTTCGAGAACGCCTCCAGACGTGCGTTAACAACGTCGGGGCCTTGTGAAGCAAGATGAGCCACGCTCTCCGGGCCAACCAAAGACATCAGCTTTTAAGCCCGTCTTGTTGGCTCCCTGGTAAGTGGGAAAATTGCTCCATCCTCGCAGAGGGACAGTCGTTACGACTCAGGTGTAGGATTGACTACAAGTGCTACCAAGTGCAGCGGGGCTGCCGTAGACTGTAGCGTAGAGGAAGACTTAGTCGGACTCAGCGAGTCTCTTAAGCAGGTAGGTTACCTTGACGTTCTTATACAAAGAACAGGGACGAGCGTACGACAGTAGCGTACAGGCTTCAAGAAGTAACAGTCTTTACAAGACAATGAAACTCTTAAGGTTAATGGTGAACTGAATGTATTATTGCTATCGGCGGCAGAGCCGCCCTGGTGTAAATCTATAGGTCTCACTATCTAACATAGTAGAGCCTAGTCTAATGCATATCTATTGGATGTGAAGCCACCTACTGATATCTTGTTAGCTTTCACGTACTGAGTACTGTTTTAGGGAGAGTGTGGTCACACCAAATAGGGTGACCTACATAATCGTAACTCTTTGCGTAACCCCGTTACACGGAACGTCTGTCACGCTGTCGGATGTTCTGTACATCCCAGAAGTTGATGGAAGCCTCATCTCGATGTCGAAGCTGGCCGAGAACGACGTCGTCGCAGAGTTCAGCAAGGACAATTGTGTATTTCGCTTTGGCGGCGCAACTGTCATGGAGGCCAAGCGCTGTGGAAATGTCTACAAGCTGAAGACAGTGGGGACGAGGTGTGCCATGTCGCGACGACACTCGTAAGGAGCCATGGGCTGTTGTACACGCCCGTCTCGGCCACATCCCGTACAAGCGCTACGAACAGCTGTTGACCATGGCAGATGGGGTGCCTCGCATCTCGGACGATGTGACAACCGATCACGTCTGTGCCGGCTGCTGCATGGGCAAGATGAGAGCTGACGATTTTCCGCGTTACCCGGAGAAGCTCGTCAAGAGTACAGGTATACTTGACTTGGTGCATACGGACGTAATGGGTCCAATGCAAATGAAGACACCTGGTGGTTGTACGTACGTTGTCACGTTCATCGACGACTACTCGCGCCACGTGACCGTCCACTTCCGAAAACGAAGTCGGAGGTGCTGTCCAAGTTTAAGGTTTACAAGGCAGCAATGGAGAACGCAACGGGCAAGACAATCAAGCGTCTGCGTTCGGACAATGGCGGTGAGTACACGGGTCGACAGTTTAAGACCTACCTAGAGAGCAGCGGCATCAAGCACGAGAAGACTGTGCCGTACACCCCTCCGCAAAATGGGTTGGCTGAGAGGATGAACCGGAGCCTCATGGTGATGGCTCGCAGTATGCTCTACCATGAGAGCATCGAGAAGAAGTGGTGGGCTGAAGCTGTTAACACGGCTGCGTGGATCATCAACCGGATGCCTAATTCGGTGAATGTCAAGACGCCCTACGAACTTGTGAGTCAGACCAAGCCGCAACTCAAAAACGTGATGGTGTTCGGTGCACTTGGTTACGCTCACGTCCCGAACGAGAAACGCCACAAACTCGATGCGAAGGCGTTCAAGTGTCGTTTCATGGGATACGAGGATGGTGTGAAAGGTTACCGCGTTCTCAACGTGGCGACCGGGATGGTGCAAATCGTGCACACCGTGAAGTTCATGGAGACCTCACAACTTTTGCACCCCACCGATTCGGACGACGCCGAAAATGTGGATTTGGAACCTCAACATGATGTCCAACAAGATGTACAAGACAGTTTGGTCGTTTCAGACAGTGGTGACATGTCTACGGGTAGTGAAGTGGTTCCATATGGAGAAAGTGACTCTACCCATCCCATGATTACGAGGTCGCGTGTTCGTCATATTGATGAAACGACGGATCCTGAGGAAGCAGGTGCAACCAAAAAGTAAGTGGTGGCACCATCGACTACTGGAACGAAGCGTCAAAGGATGACACAAGGTCGTGTGGTCCCAAGCAACGATCAAGTTGTTGTTTATGAAGGTGGCCAGGTGATGGCTGCTACTGAGGAGGTCCCGAGGACGTACGCTGAGGCTACTACCAGCAAGGATCAAGACGAATGGAAGAAGGCCATCGCAAGTGAGTTAAAGTCGCTCACTTCAAACAAGACATGGAAGCTGGTTCCAAGACCAGCACATCAGCGCCCGATCGGCTGTCGCTGGGTTTTTGCGTTGAAGCGCGATGAGAAGGGGCAAGTCGTTCGTCACAAGGCTCGTCTCGTGGCCAAAGGGTACTCACAACGACACGGTGTTGACTACGAAGAGACGTACGCGCCAGTGGCTTACCTGGACTCGATTCGTGCCAATTTGGCAAAGTGCTGCGCTGAGGGGTTCGAAGTCGAGCAGTGCGACATCGATACAGCATTCCTGAATGGCAAGCTCGAAGAAGAGATCTACATGGAGCTGCCTGAAGGACTTCGAGAGTTGATGACTTTAGCTGAAGCTGAAGGTGAAGACGACGTCGTGTGTTTGCTTCTGCAGAGTCTCTACGGTCTCAAACAGGAATCCCGTGTGTGGAACGAGACTATCGACACGCATCTCAAGAACATGGGATGCAAGGCTGCTGATGCTGATCCTTGTGTTTACAACACACACGAGGTGACGGTGATGACGAGTGTATTGTCTGCCTCTACGTCGACGACATGCTGATTGCGTCGCGTGATCGTGCTATCATCGGATCGGTCAAGGCTGGTATCGCGGAGAAATTTCGGATCAAGGATCTCGGACGTGCACGCTTCATTCGCGGCATCGAGATCGATTACGACATGGAGCGCAAAACGCTGGGCATCTCGCAGCGAGCGTACGCTGAGTCGATCAACAAGAAATTCGGCCAAGAAAATGCTAAGTCGTCCCTGACTCCGATTGACCCAAGTATCCACCTGACGAAGAACGACGAGCCAGAAACGGACGAGGACAAGGCTGTGATGAAATTGAACCATATCGTTCGCTCGTCGGAAGTCTCATGTATTTGGCGTGTGGTACGCGGCCTGATATATCAGTTGCTGTTGCCAAGTTAAGTCGTTTCCTGGAGAACCCTGGCGAGAAGCACTGAGGTGCTGGCATCAAGGTCGTGCGATACCTACTGAAGACGAAGAATCTCGGTATCGTATATGATGGATTACTCGGAACGGACCCCGAGGCGTACTCGGATGCATATTGGGCTGGCAACCGTGTTGACCGACGCTCGGTGACCGGTTTGATGCTGATGATGTGTGGTGCTCCCGTGGTTTAGCGATCGACTTTCCAGAAAATGATGGCACTGAGCTCTACTGAAGCCGAGTACATGGCTCTCAGTGAGTGCCTGAAGGAAGTGGTGTGGATGCGACTCCTACTCAAGGACATGGGTGCAGAGCAACGCGGAGCTACGGTGATCTACGAGGACAACCAAGGTGCAATGGCGTTGGCGAAGAACGTCGGATACCAAGCTCGCACGAAGCACATCGACATTCGCTTTCACTTCATTCGTGAGAAGGTTGCGAGCGGTGTGGTGGAGCTCGAGTACATTGAGTCCAAGAACCAGCTCGCCGATTTTCTGACCAAGGGGTTGTCGACGAAGACGCTTCGCTACCTGCTCGAGTGCAGCAACGTCACTGCAATGCTCCAGTAGACTGCGAATTGAGTGGGGTGTTGCGATTGTACACTTCGCAGTCTGTCTGGACCGCTACCGTGCGCGTGCCTCCGTCGAGTTGTTTCCTCGGCGCGTGCCATGTGTACATGGCGTACATTCTGACAATGGGATTGGCTGATACTTCAAGATGAGAGATTCTGATTGGACGAGAGGATGGCAACTTGAAGTTGCCGTCAGGGAGGTCCAGTTTGCGCATACTATTCGCACCCTACCTTGTTCCCTTAGGAGTTAGAGGTTGGGCTTTGGTACAGTGTATGTATAGGCATAGGAAGGTAGCTTGTATAGGCTAGTTTGGTCGAAGTCAATCTCAATCACTTTCGGATTTCCTTCCTTCTACTCACTCGCCTACCAAGCCTCATTCGCATAATCTCAATTACTACCGAGTTCGACCTCAAGTGTTCGAGTATTCGCCACCAAATTGTGGCGGCTGACGAGGCGGAGCTATAGCCCGGGGCTTACGTCGGCCATCCAATCGCATTCGTGCAACCGGCAGGTGTCACCTGTGGCCAGTGGACCTACGGTCTGGTGTCGGGGTATAGCATGCAGAACGGGGCGGCTGTGTAGACGGTCCGTACCGGTGCTCAAGTTCTTCAACTCCCACTCACAAACCTCCAGAGGGTAATCGCCGTCGACCGACTCAATTACGCGTTAAGCACAGGTGCCACCGTCAACGTCATGGCGATGAATGCTTTCGAGCTGCTGGACCGTCAGAATGAGGTGATCGTACCATGCGGCAAGAGCAGGTCCGGCATTCCTCCTAACGTGCTGTCGATAATGATGAGCGTGGCGTTTGCGCCGGAAGAGCACGTCCCACTGATTCGACCAGATACGCTGGAAGTCGTCTCTGTTCGACGTCAGCATATCGTCGATTGCGAGATGGACGGCTGTAACAACACTCTGACGAGGTCAAACAAGACCTTCTCTTTGCCGATGATGTCGACAGCCCGACTGTTCGCCTGTCACGCGAAGCCCAGGCATCATCTTTCAGTCCCTCTCAGATGGAACGCTATGTACACGACATCGTGGCCCACCCTTCACTTCGCGGTAATAATGCACAAGCTGGTTGTACGAAATGTCCGGAAAATTGTCGCGGTCCGTAAAACGTTCACCGCTGCGCCAACCGGGAAGGAGTAGTCGTTAATCACTCGAATTGCTGACAAACTGCTGGATTTCATGACTACGCCGATGGGGCTAATGAAGATGTTGGTCCACAAATCTAGTAGGTCTGCATGAACGATCAGATAACGACAATCCTGGTGGCCTTTAACGATTTGTTCTCGCACTTGATCCGCGTGCATTTCGACCGACTTGTGGTTTGGGGGTGGGTCTGCCTGAATGCGGGGTCTGTCCTGCTTCCAGAGAGGCACGACACCATCGCGAACCACTGCATTCCAGCGTTGCGTCCACAGTAGAGACTGGAGTCGAACGGAATTGAAAGTTCGAAAATATCCTTGTTGGGTCGGGGTCGGAAGGTGTCTGACCTCTATAGACTTCTACGAATGAGCTAGTGATAGCCCAGAGCGACGATCTACTTTCGTATCTGCTTCAATTCGGTGCCGATCCAGCTGGCCACCTTGCACGTTCGAATGCATTGGCATGTTCACTTGAGAGGCAAATCGTTGATACTGATGACAGTGATCGGTCGCCAGGATGCGACGTACGGTCAGTTGAGATTGATTGAACTTTGTATGAGCCACGGAGCACCGATGGCGAAAGCCGATAATGTATTCCGGGGAGGAGTGATTGGCATGTGACTGATTTTCGAGAGCCTGTACCCTTGCAACTGCTTCACCGTGAGCATGTACCCGTGATGATGAAGGTTCCTGAGCCAGGACGATGGTTGTTGGAGGGTGTTGCTGGATAGATACCATATCTCGTGATTCAGAACTGAGTTGCTTCGTGTCATCGTCCTCGAGATCGTCGTGTAGGCGCAACATCGGAGTCTGGCATCACAGGTCGTGGAACTCTGGTCCCAACCCCAAGCAATTCTTGTCAACGAAGGCCTTGGCGTCGGCGGGGACGGCGAGGGGTCTAAAATGAGCTCGGTTGGGATCAAAGCACTGACCCGGCGCAGGTTCCTTGCAACCCTTCTTGGAGATGTACCGCATGCAGAGCGTCTTGCTGTCTTGTTTTGGCAGCATGGTCAACAGCTCGCGCGGAACAGTTGACGGCTTCTGCACTGGTTGGTTCCGTGTATGACTTGGCCGGGAGCTCGGGGCTACTCTCGAGGTTTTTGACTCAATGAGTGCCGCGACCTGGGGTTCCTGCTGGGACTGAAGTAGCGCCATGAGATGGTCATCATTTCTGGCAAATTCTCTGCTGATAAGCCCCGCTGTCTGGATGTTTGTGGCGATGATCTCGCTGCGAAACTTGGCCAGCTTGGAATTAATTCAAAATACCAGCATATTGCACGCGGCGACGACCGGTCGCGATATTACCGCGTATTTCTCGATGAACTTCGCTCCCGCCTTGATGAAGTTGTACACCGAGGGGCTGTAGAACTTGTCTGCAAACAGTAGCAGTGTACCGAAAGCTTCCACAATCGCAGACACACTTTTCGGCGGGGTTGCTGGGTGAAGAGAGTTGGAGCGCCCGAAGTTGGTCATGTTGACACTGGTCGTGGTCTCATGTGGCTCGAGCTCGTCCATGAAGCGGCGGAAATGCATCAGGATATACCCCGTATGCCGAAGCTGAAGTCGTAGGTGAGTCGAAGAACGGGGAGTGGCCAGGAACTGCGTTTGTCGGCCTTGCTGCAGCTCGATTTCCTGGACATCCCATCCTGATGATGCTAGGTGATGTGTCTGGTGCTTTCCGTCATATCCCTATGAGTGCACTACACGCGCACATGTTCGCCTTTCATTTTGAAGGCGTACTCGTCCTCGATCTCGCCTGTGGATTTGGCTGGTATGGTTCTCCGACTTATTACTCGCTCGCCGGGTCGCTAATCAACCACCTCTACCAACAGCAACATCCTCATCGCGCTGTGGCGCCTGCTGACCCAAGCCCGTTGATCGGCAATGTCTGGTGCGATGACCACACATGCGTCGAAGTCGACACGGGAACCAGGTGCATGGAGGCTAACTTTTGCCTTGAGACAAGCCATGGCAACAGTGCTGGGCTGGCAATCAACGAGGGCAAATTTACTGAGTGCTCGACTTCAACTAAGGCACTTTGCCTGCACTGGGACACAGCGGCTGGTACGGTGTCCGTGCCCGAGGAGAAGATAGCACAAACAAGATCGCGAATCTAGAAAGTGTTCGACGAGTCGAAATGCTCACATGCCACGGTAAACAAGTTACTCGGCAGCTTACGCTACGTATCAACGTGCTTTCCGGCAGCGCGATCGTTCTATTAAAATGTCCAGGCATTTAGCATCAACGTTCATGCATGCCCATGTCCGACTCAAACTGCCCCACAACGTGCGAGACGACCTGACATGGTTTTTGGCAGTGCTAGCTCTCCAGCACAAATTCAACAGTATTCCTGTCGAGTACTTTGCGAATGTACAGCCACCATCGCGCAAAGTCCTGATGGACGCATCATACACAGGTATATGTGTGCTGGAACCTCAGCTGAAGCAGTTTATTCGCGTACGATTCACCGAGGCGGTGCGGCAAACATTCGCGACGACCATGGAAGTGAATTTAATCAATGTGAGAGAACTGATGAGCGCGACACTAGCAGCACTGCTCTGGGGCCCAGCGTGGACAGGCACAGGTTTGTCATCGCACACACGTTCGAATGATGATTGACAACACGAGCGTAGTAGCGGGGCTGGACAAGCGATCCAGTGGTCAGCCAGTCGCTCGGACCTACAACAGACTAATTTCGTTGTCAGAGTTTCGATACTCTTTTACGTGCTCGGCGGAGCACCTTCCGGGGAGTGTGAACACCATGGTTGACGCGGGATCCAGGACCTGGACTATAAACCATCCTCTGCACAGTGGCTGGACTAACTTATATGCTTCGTGGACGTAGGTTAACATTCGACCGCCATTCAACGATCTCTCGAGTCTCTGGGGGATGATATCCGTGGATACGCTGTGGCAGACACCACTGCCGGAAAGTATCACACGAACTGTCGGCAATGGTGCGAGTTCTGCGGATGGCTTGGATGGCCGCCGTGGCTCTCTCAACCCGGTCGATCAGCTAACAAGAAGTTAGGATGCTTCTCGGTGTACTGTTGGAGGTACGGCTGGAACAAGGCCAACTGGGGAAACACCTACGGTACTATCAAGCTCAAATTTGCCAGCGTTCGCTAGTATCACCGTCGGGGCATCGGGATCGACCTCACCTTGTCGCCGGACTTCGCCATTCTATTGCAAGGGATTAAGCGTCTTTCACCTCCGGTGTACAAGCTTCAGCCAATATCCACTGCGTTCCTGCGACTCCTGTACAGCCGACTCAATATCCAATATCCAGCAGCCTCAGCAACGTCTTTTGTGGGGCAGTCTCCTTGTCGGCTTCTTCTTCCTGCTCTGTAGGTCGGAGTACCTGGAGATCGGTCAGACACGCCACTAAAGACTGCGCAACACTTTCTTTTCGGACAGCCAGGGAAGACCAACAGAAGCAGCCAACGCCACATCGGTGACCATCGGGCTTGAGGGCGCCAAGAACGACCAGTTCGGTCGAGGTGCCTGGAGAACCATGCATGGGTCGGGCGATAAGCGGATCTGCCCGGTTGTAGCGCTCAAGGACATCATCCAGGCGAGACGGTCTCTCGCGACGACAAGCCGGTACCTGTGGGGCGATCTCACTACAGCTACCGTGGCAGAAACACTCAAAGCGACAGCAACCAGCATCGGCGTACCGGCGGCAAATTACTCAACACACTCTGTCCGTATCAGTGGTGCGACAGCACTACTGAGTGGAGAAGCAAGCCCAATTGCAATTAAACTTCTCTACAGGTGGCCATCAAACGGCTTCGAGCAGTACCCGAGTCAGGCGGCGAATTCAACAACACCTCTCGCCCGCCGAATGGTCAGTCTCCAGTCCACGATCGAGGCCGCGGCAAACACATCAATTCGGGGGCCGCTAACCACGCCCTCAAACGAGGCCTGGCTGGTGATCAATCAATGCAATTTATTTGCCCCCAACGACGAAGAGTATCCTTGGAAATGGGGAACCTTCGCAGGATGTTCGGGTTTCCGGATATGAGTGAGTACGATAGTATTCTTAGAGACAACCTAGATCAGAACCCAAGGACGCGGGCCTCGTCCAACCAGCTCGCTGGCCGACAGGAAGCTCATTCGCAAGTTTTCCTTGTCCCTCTAAGCAAACGGGGTGTTTTACGATGAAACGCTGGGGTATTTTACAACGAAACCGTGAATGGATACTCACATGCAAAAGACATGTATGAACGTTAAATGTGATGAAGTGTTTTGGCGTGAATCAACCAAAGACGCAACAAGACGGTGTGTCATGGTAGCTAGTTTTCCAAAGCTGTTGCGGGCCGCTAAAAGACGAACATGTCAGAGAATCTGTCTAAAGACATATCGTCAAAGGTAGTGAGTGAGCTGCGACAGCATTTCATGGCTATTAATAATGGAGTTCTCTCTCTATCCTTGCGAGATAGTGATACAAGAATCGACGCATTACAAACCGATCTAGCATCAGACATCCGTCATTCAATTTTGCTGAAGCTGCTTCTGTGCTGCGGGAATGCGTCACACCAGTCTGCTACGTTCGCGTACGAATCGAGGTGTGCAAACGACACGCTATGGGTTGGGTCTTGCTGGACCAAGCTACCGAAAATGAGTCCTTGCATGACCCACAACCTGACAGATATGGGAGCCTGATCAGTTCATCTTCCGAACATTAAGTTGAAAGCGAAGCAGCTTTGGACGACCGCACCCTTAGCCCTGGTATTCGAGAGAGAGACACCAGCAGCCGCAGCGGACGTTGCCGCTCGAGTTGAAATAGCTTCAGTAGTCTATGTCACCTCAAAAACAATTGGCACGAAGTGCATAGTATCACAGCCCCTCAATGATGCTTCTTGAGCCAGGTAGGAGAAATCAATAATTGTCGAGATTGATCTCTCATGGCCCAGCAGTGTGGAGTCCAGAAACGTTTCCACCATCTGAAGTTGTCAGGCTTCAAATTGCCTAACTAGTTAGAATCTTACCAACGAATGGCAACACCGGCAGCCGAAATATTGGCATCGACCAGTCAGCTTGCTTGAATTCACGTCACCGAAAACAGTCTTGAGATGGGGCACGAGTCGCTCGGCCTCATTCGGATCCTGCATCAAACTCCACCGCGGGCAATCGCGAGAGCCCTTCACTGTCCGTGAGAACAAGAACCCGAGCTACGAAGCAAACATTCCACCTGTCGTAGCTTCCGCAAGTTTTTCTCGGTTGCGTCTGCTCATCGTTTTCTCCAGCTCCATCTCCGTCCAGACGTAACAAGCCTGGCAGTTTCCTGACCTCTTGTAGTGTCGTAGGCGTAGACCGGTCTCAGCCTTGCTGGAGGCCGGTTGCTCTTGAGGTTGCTAAATGCAAAGTGTATTCATTCGTTGGTCGCTTACGAGGCCAGTCGTTGGGACTCTGAAGTCCCAAGCTTCCTAGTGCTCCCTAGGTAACCACCAGTCAGTAGTTTCCTGTGACTCGTGGTAAGAGTCATGGGTTTCGCGGCGGTGGCGCACTCCAAGTCGTTGTCCGTTGATAACGGATAGCCAAGTGACTGACGACCACTACTCTGCCCTCCAAAGCAGGCTATCCGTGCCTGCGAGAGTGGCGGGCTTCGATTTGGTGCGTGCGTCACGCTTATTGCCCGTGTTCCCCGTGGTTCGTGTGTCGTCGTTGGTGTTACCGAGCGTTAGCATGTGTGCTGTAAGCTGAGGGTCTGCAGCCTTGCTGACGTAGAGTTGTAGCTTCACGTGTACGTCTTCATGCAGAATTTTGATCGGCTCCCACGAATTATCAATGTCTTGAAGACCTTCCCATGCCACTAAAATCTGAAAGCCATACTGAGTGCTTTGACGGTGCTCAACAAATTCTCGGACTGTCAAGTAAATGTCTTTGTTTACAATGTGCTCGACAATTTCCTCAGTCATTAGAAAGAACTGTCTGCGTAGTGTTTGAGTCGTGAAGCATGGACATCTATGATCGATCCATTGATCAGGTGCTCCACCGAAAACGAATTGGGTTTGGCTTCAACTACACGGTAAGACCCAATCCACTTCACCGATAGTTTGTTCGGCTTGAGTCTCGAGTCGACGTGCGACCACAAAACGTAGTCGCCAACATGGAAATTGACTGCATGTGCGACGCGTTGGTTGCGCTGGTTGCGGCGTGTTTGCTTAGCTTTGGCCTCGTCCAGCTTCTTGTGCATGTTCTGCATTGCCTGTTGAAGCACCTCGAATTTAGTCGAAATTGTCTCCGAGAGGTGATTTAGAGTTACAACTTGCTTACTGTCCGGACGTCACTATGCTCCGCAGTGGTGAAGGTCGCTCCATTCCAGTAAAAACCTCGATAAGAGACAAGTTGGCCAGTAACGCCACCGGCGTCTGGTTTAGTTCGCTTGAACCAGTGGCAGGATGGCTGTCCACAGCTCTTGTTTCAGTTTGAATTCAAGGATCATAACGCGTAGTACCTGCAGTATGTCACGATTGATACTCTCGATGCTGCCGTTGATCCACGGAC